>WWET01002590.1:167866-234750 GCA_011038615.1 Limnodynastes dumerilii | reverse complement strand
TGTGCCTGGTTATATCCCTTCTATCATATCCCTCTCTCCCTCCTGTACCTGGTTATATCCCTTCTATCATATCCCCCTCTCCATCCTGTACCTGGTTATATCCCTTCTATCATATCCCCCTCTCCATCCTGTACCTGGTTATATCCCTTCTATCTTATCCCCTTTCTCCCTCATGTACCTAGTTATACCCCATCTATTATATTCCTTCTCTGTTTAGTACCTGGTTATATCCCTTCTATATACCTATGTGACGCATGTTCTTGTTTTACAGGTAGAGCCAGTAGAGATGTATTACCCGTCGTGTAAGGAAGAGGACATCCCGACTCCCATCAGCTCAGGTGAGAGCGATTAAACCAAAATAGCAATTATATTTCCGTTCAGTTAAGGTAAAAGAAATGAACTATAGAGCAGATCTGACTATGCAGAAAGGTCTATGCTGTCATGCTGGGATAAAACAAACCTGTGGTCGAAATGGACATTTAGAAGTGGTGGTATGAAAATTAAGAACTAATAGAAGTTAATGGAGATTTATAGGATTATAATTAAATCAGTGGGAGACGTGATGCTTTGGCATACCCCCATATACCCCATTACTTCGAGCCCTGGAACAAACAAAGAAACATGTCTTGCCGTAATAAATCTACAAAACTAGAGCTGTCAAAAGTATCGAACTACGGAAAATGTTTTCCATAACTATCCAACTCTTATTATGGGATTGCAAGCTTCGTCTGAGACCGAATGACCGATTTGCTATTTCATTCTGCTGTAGGGCTGCTCATTCTGAGATCAGTACAAAGACGTAATTTATTGTCCTTACACAACCTTTCTGCTGGTTGTTATTAAAGTGTGTTCGTCTTTGCCTTTGAGCTTCAGATATTTTACTCCAAACAAACAAAACGTTCTCTGGCGCTAATTTATCAGCTGTGTGAGGGGGAATCTTTGCATATTCCCCAACCAACAGTCATTTAAAAAGAGCAGCGAAAGAACTAAATTAAAAAAAACATAAATGGATGAATTCACCAATAGGAATCAAGTAGTTAAAAGTATTATTTGATTATAGGCAAATAAGTGACATAAAATTAGTGGCTGCAGCAATCGATCAATGGTATATAAAATTGTCTGTCTGTCTATCTCATATCTATCTATCTATCTATCTATCTATCTATCTATCTATCTATCTATCTATCTATCTAGTAAATAAAGCACTTCTAATCCTCAAGGATAAATAGCACCTAATATGAATACTTCAATATAGTATAATTTAATCCTACACAACTTGGAACTCAATGGGATCGATCCACCCATAATACGTCCGTCAGATGCTGAAAATAGCTACTGCGCATGCGTAGCAACTAATTTACGTAATCTACGTATCGTTTTGTTACGTAGATATATGCAGTTTTTAATACCGCATATACGCAGTCTATGTAACGAAACGCATGCGCAGTGGCTATTTTCGGCATCTGAATGACATTTTGGGCAACGGACATTGTTCTGGATCCAGCCCAATGTCCCAAATTGAAAAGAGCTTAGTACAATTGCACCTTACAGTTGTTGCAGCAGGTTATACAATTTAAAAATATCAGGAAAGGGGTATCACAGTGCGTGGAGGATGCCCCTTTCAGATGCTCTCTGGGTTGTGTGTCCTCAATGAGTTGGAAATTCCTCCAAGAATCGAATTCCAGCCGATTTGTCGGGTTAGCCATCAGGAGGCTCTTCAAACACATTCGCGTCCTCCCGATGTACGTACAGTAGTGCAAAGGTTTTCCCCTTGAAGCAATGGTAAACTGCTTCTTATTTCCAATATAAATATCTCATATCCACCATTCAATAAATGTTCTCTTATTTTAGCAGTAGTAAAACTCATTTTCTGACGCGTTTCATCCCGCCCCCGGGACTTTCTCAAAGCAGTATGTATGTTCAATACAAGGTCCGCCACATATACTCCATACATAGGTGTTTTACGTTAATTAAATCTTCATTAAATGAGAATATCGGAGGATACCTACAATAGTTCATATGAGTTAAGCGGCACAATATAAACAATACAATAAGAAACTATAAAGCAGTAACTTTTAACTACTTGGTTGCACAGTGTGCAAAACAAAATGTATATAAAATGTATAATTAAGTGATATTATAAACTTGTATGCTAAATACGTAAATAAACATAATTCTCATGGTATGGTATATAAGATTAAACCTTGTTTATAGGAATAAATAAATAAATATTGCAGTCTAAGTATTAATAAAAAAAATTTAAGAGACAATAATTTGAGAAATTTATTGGCACCTGCTAGGGTAAAAGGTAGTAAAGAACCAAAAGAAACGAAAGTAATTTGTCTCAGAGGATATTATGTGTAAAAAGTGGATGGAGTCTCCCATATTTCCTCTCGTCATTCTAAAACTATGTTTAATATTATTATTATTATCGTTTATAAGGCGCCGCAAGGTTTCCGCTGCGCTGTACAAAATACAGTACAGACATACAGGGTTGGGATGGACAGCATAGTATATATTAAAATACAATAAGAATGTAAAAATATCACAGAAATACAATAAAGTGAAGCAAGCACAGAACGCAAGGCAAAGTGCGAGGTGTCAAGCTTGGAAGATCAGGGAGCAGGGGATAGAGCACATTGAGAGTTTGAGACGGAGTCACCTGGTGGGGATGGGGTAAAAGGGTAGCAGAGGGGGACAAGAGGTTATGAAGTGAGGGGGGATTGGTGGAGGAAGGAACAACGCTAGGATAGAGGGTCTTGCTTATGTCGGCTAACACACTATGTGGGAGGGAAAAACTTACAGATGACATGAGGGGGAAGGAAGTAGACTGCTGGTGTGAGCGGAGGAGAGGGGGAAGGAAGAGAAGGGATAGATGTAGAATGCAGTGTGGATGTTAAATGGAGGAAGGGTAGCCTAGCATGAACAGGTACATTTTGAGTGAACGCTTGAAGGCCTGCCATGTTGGGGAGAGTGACTGAAGAAGGGATGGCATTTCAGTGCAGAGGTGCAGCACAGGAGAAGTCCTGGATACGGGTGTAAGATGTGGTGATCAGTAAAGAGGTCAGACATCGCTGGTTAGCAGAACGGAGAGGGCGGGAAGGGGTGTGCATGTTGATGAGGGAAGAGAGGTAGGGAGCAGTTGATGAGTAGATGGCCTTAAAGGTGAGGGCAAGGAGTTTAAAGAGAGATCTATGTTGTGCCTCTAAAAACTCTTGTCGTGTATATTCTCCAATGTACTTGCCAGCTGCAGTATGTTGGTAGAACGACTCGAAAACTAAAAGAACAATTTTGAGAACATTGCTGCAAAATCTGTAAGAGAATGACTACTCAGTCTATATAAACATGTCGCAAATATCCATAATAATGGGCCTGATCCAGAACTACACGTCGAAGCGAATTTACGCGTGGTGGACACATAAAATCGCAGTTTAGAACGCACTGCACATGCGCACCATAGAAAATACGCACATTCACGTAGCGTAATTGTGAACGTATGGGAAATTCACGTACGTAATTGTGAACGTATGGGCCATTCACGTATATGTCACGTAAATACTTACGTGTGGGCGTGCCAAATTTACGTTACTCGAAAATACGTGTGAATTACGTGAAGTAGGCGGGGGGTGGTATTTAAAGTGTACAGTATGGGCGTGCTTAGCTGCGTAAATTCGTTCAGCCCATACGTACGCGTGCGTATGACAGCGGTTACGTTGGAAAAAGTTAAGGTAGGGTTTGGGAAGCGTATCTTGACAAAATACGTCCGTGCAAGGGGTGTGCCGAGGGGAGTGTAGCGAACTTACATGCACGAAAATACGCTCCGCGAATAAACGTACGGCACACGTAGTTCTGGATCTGCCTCAATGATCCTAGATGTGAAAGATATAGAGGAGGGGACCAGTTTAGATACTAAGTTTTAGAAATATCTGTATCCCTATGAATGTCCCTGTTGTAAATACATTTTTTTTTTTTTTTTAAACTGTTTTTATTGATTTTGAAACAGTGTAAATTACAACCATTTTGAAACATTTCAGTAGTCAGTACACGTAATGCCTGCAATCCACATAATGAAATAAACGTTTCATAGATCTCTCAGTGAACAACAGTCAAAGATTACAAATTCGTGTTGCCCATATGTACGTGTGCGTATGACAGCGGTTACGTGTGAAAAAGTTAAGGTAGGGTTTGGGAAGCGTATCTTGACAAAATACGTCCGTGCAAGGGGTGTGCCGAGGGGAGTGTAGCGAACTTACGTGCACGAAAATACGCTCCGCGAATAAACGTACGGCACACGTAGTTCTGGATCTGCCCCCAATGATCCTAGATGTGAAAGATATAGAGGAGGGGACCAGTTTAGATAATAAGTTTTAGAAATATCTGTATCCCTATGAATGTCCTTGTTGTAAATAAATTGATTATTCATTATTGATCAAGATTTATTGGTGTAACAACTTACATAAATAGTATTATGTTCTTGTACAAAAGAACCAAAAGCATTTGAACGATCCTTGATTTGTGTTAAAATGAATAAAGATAGAATAATTCCGAGCCGTTCCGTTCTAATTTTAAGTGAAGACGAATTGGAAGGTTTCAGGTTCAGGAGTTGGTACAGCTCTGAACACAGTGCAGTTGCAAGTCTAAATTCCTTCCTGTATATGTAGATCATATTGATCATTTTTCTAATAATTGGTCATTGACCTTCCTTTTACACCTTCTTCCCTAAAGGGATGCATATCGCTACCTAGCAGTAAAATGGCTTCTGTTCATCTCCTTAACCCTATAGTTTTTAGCCAAATGTTTCTACTTTCAGTGTAAACTAAGAAGATAGTTTTTTAGAAAATATAAAACAAAAAAACCTCTGTATTTATTTGTACTATTCTTTGTTTATTGTCCGGCACAGGCTTTGACACAAGGGCCGAAACCATTGTGGAGCCGGATGGTGGAAATGATGGGGGTCTGGAGGACCTCCCCCCGGATACCAATGCAGGTCAGTTATACACTTATCTATTTATCTTTCAAGCCAGTAATTTTATCTGTGGCCCCGATTCTCCGATGTCTATAAATCTGGAACACGCTTATCGGTATACGTAATCTAGAAGTACTGCACTTTGTCACTGAAGGATGTCTAGGGAGATGCTGAATTTTTCCAAATTTACACACAACTGAGAATCAGGACCAGTGTATTGTTGATCAGTGTAACCGGTTTATAAATGTTGGGATGCATTGTGGTTCAGGGTCATTCCATGAAATAAAGGACACATTACATGAAAATGAAGTCACATAAATGCTAACGTTTTAGTATATTAATGCTACCAAAAGATTGTACTATATTGTGCGATAATTGAAAATGAATATATTGTGCATCGATTTCCCACGTGTGAACAGTGAACATAGATTGAAGATATAAAAAACAGTTAAACTCCACATATTTTATACCTGAGATTATAATAGCAATCATAATTTCATAGTTGTTGCTATAAAGTACTTTTGAGGTAAGAAGTTCATCAATAGTAGTGGTCTAAATTTTGTGAATACACATCGTAATAACATATAAATTGTAATGTCAATCTATTTAACAAAAGCATTGAAAATATAATATTTTTCCTATTTAGTGGTGTTTTTGGCCATTAAGTATTGATTCTTTATTTTTATTTAAAGTGTACTATTATAATGCTAAAATAGATGGAAGTATAATACAAGGGTGTGATTTTAATAACCAATAAATATATTGTAATGTTAGTCGCAGAATTCTCTTGCTTAATCTTAAGTTTGTAGATTTCTTTCTGTCATATAAGACAACGAGATGCATGGAACCTTGAAGAGAGGTAAAGATGAGAGTGATGAAGGACCAACCAATTAGCTCCTAGTTGTCATTTTTCAAACACAGGCTATAAAAGACAGTTAGGTGCTGATTGGTTCGTCACTTTCCACTTTCCAAGGCTTCATGTATCTCTGCCTCTGTTGATTAGGTTATGTATACCTTTTTCTACTATTCTGCTGCTGTTCAAGCATTACAATTGCAATGAAATAACTAGAAATCAGAAGAATGGAATTGACTCCAGCAGAACACCAGAAAAAGAGACTAGAAAAGCTATGATGGAAATGATGAGGAACACTAGATAATAGGGAGGAGGCAAGGAAAAATCTAAGTAGATTGCAAGAAAAAAATAATGGGAACTAGTTATAACTGAAGAACAGGGAAGATACCGAAGTGAGAAACAGTCACAAAACACAGATTACTGAAGAAAATATATATATGTATGTGACAGTTTACAGGCCTTGGAAAAAGCTCTGGTTTCCAGAGAAAAGCGTGCTTCGCCATCGACTCCTCGTTGCTGTAGTGTGGTTATCAAAAAACTGTTTGCCACCGAAATGAATTGTTTACTACAGAACTTGGATGGTTGTGGATATCCTAGAAATTCACTTAGACGTTCTTGACAGCATGTCCAACATCTTGACTGTTCAGGATGATACAAGCCATCTAGTTAATTAGTCAGCTATTGTTCTGTTCTAAAGGATGGTATTACAGCGGCAACAGAAGCAAGGAACAAGTATGACACGTGATGGATTCAATCTCTGAAGCTTTTGAGCAGTTGAGGGAACAAAATCCAAACCTGTCAATTGACAAATATAAATTCGACTAACTTCAACCTTTTTAATGTATTGCTAAGCAGTAAGCTCCGTCACAATGTATGCTTATGCAAGTACTATGAGAACTTTGCTCTTGCGTTTGAAGCTCTTCATAAAATTATTAATAGAAAAATTCTGAAGTATAGCAGGGGCCAACCAGGAAAATGATTTGTGGGAATGCTACCATGGAGTTCTGGACAAACAAATGTGACTCGTATAATAACGGTAGGGTTTTTTTTTTTTATTTATTGCAATGTGGAAGAAGCAGATGTGAAATGATACTCATAGAAGACGCTTGTAGACTGAATTCCTAAAGTTTTGGAAGAAGAAACAACATCTGAGCTTATTCAGTACATTCAGAACATCGTTCCCCAGTTTTGTTATGTGAGAAGACATCAAGCCGAGGTCTACAGAAAGATTGTAGAGTCAACTGAAAATACGTCATTCATCAATAAAGCACCGATTGAATTCTCTGAATATTACACTTGTCTCCCAAAACGAGATCCAATCGGCCCATAGGCAAGTCTTGAGTAAGCTAATGCACTTCAGTCGTTTAGTTTAATGGGAAGTTCCAACCTTTTGTACTGGCATCCGATAATCTTAGCCACACCAATGAAAGCGTTTTAGCCTACACAGATGTCCTTCTGGAAAATCTCCCTGAAATTATCAGAGAAGTTTGTTTGGTCTTAAAACCGTTTAAGATTCACTATGTTGCAGCTTCCCTTCCAGCGTTATGCAACATCCATCATTTGAAACACATAGTATGGAATTTCTTTGCAACATCATATGGCAAAGGCCCAGTGGATGGAATTGGAGGCGCTGTTAAGAGGAAAGTCTACATTACAGTAAAACAGGGAAAGTGTCTTTTTTCCTAGTGCCCGCGACACTTGTTCAAAGTCTACGTCATTACTGATGATCCCAAAGTTATCGTAGAACTGGTGCTTTTTGCTGAAATATTGAGGAGGAATTGAGATTTTGAAGAAATTTTCAAGAAATCCAGACTTATTAATGGATTGTCTCGTGGGAATTGTATCACAGCCGATGACCAAACGGGTTTCCAACTTTGTTTCTTTCTACTGGTGAACTTAATGTAACTGTCAGTGACTTCAGATATTGCAGTTAACGTGGGTAACTGTTTCTATGTGGAATATGATAAGCGTTACCCAGGTGAGATCAAGGACATTAGAGATAATGAATACTAAGTGAGCAAGCTAACAGCATTTGGAAATGGCCATAATCGCCCAATGAAAGTTTGGAGTCTTATAAGTGTATAGTGTAACAGTCCTATTGTAAAAATGATTAGGACAGTGATTTCAAATAAATATACGAGTGCCCTTTGGTCAATTCTGTTGTAACATGCTTATAAACAATAACATTTTACTACTAAGAGTGTAGATTTTATTATACGTTTAAACATTAATTATGACGACCTTCCCCATATTATAATGTCGTCAATTTTTTTAAATGTTGAATTTCAGCTTCATTTTTGAGTTTGGTGCATATAAACCTCTAGAAATTAACATGAAATGTAATGTTAGTCCCATGGAATGACCCTGATGGAGAGTTACCAGCGCATACAATATTTGGGGCTTATTTTATACTATTGGTTAATGTTCCTATGTCAGTATAAGGGTTTATAGAGCCATCTTTGAACAATGTGGGTTGATGGCTTAGACTTGAAATGTTCAATGTAAATAATTTTGACTCCTATGAGAGCTGAGCACACTAGTAAGGAGTTGGATTGTGATTGTTATTAATGTTTATCACTGTCTGCACCTGCATTACTAGGCGATTTAAATCACAAAGTTATATTTAACACTGTTTACCTATACTACACTGTTATGTGTAGCTGCAGGTGTAAGTCCCCATGCAAGCAACACCTGCAAATGCTCCCGTCAGATGTTATGCATTGGATCTCATTGGGCACTGAGATCTGTACCTCGGGGGCGGGATTAGACATGCTGAATGGCTTCATAGGGAAGCATTTAGAGGTTCTGTGTGCGTACGGACAGCATTCCCACACCCTTTGTATTGCGTCGGGAAGGTTAAATGCTACTGCAATGTCCAATATAGCTTAGGGAGTGTAAGCTCTTAAGACCGCGTCCAGACTTGAGAACGTCATCCCACTGACGCACGCTAAGTGTGTAAGTGGCGTGTATGGAGGGAAGGGTATGTGCGCCCTCCAGATGTTATATCCTATTGTACGGAACGCAATTCTGTTTCATAGGTGATCTGTCCGACGGGGTGGTTCTTCCCCTCAGCTTGCAAAACGTATGCAAGGTGGGCGGGTGGAAGATGTTCAGTATACAGTTCACTCCCCACTTCCATGCGCACTTAATATTCCCCACAGATACGGAAAAAACGTGTAGGGGTCTTGATCCGCTCCTTAGTTGCGTTCCGGTCTGGATGGCCGCCATTGCGTCCAGGTTTTTTCTGGGCATGCATGGCCGTATTCAGAGATCTGTTTTCACGGCCAGTTCCGTGCGTATTTTTAGGTACGTTTAAACTGCGCATGCGTAGTAACTTTTTTTTTTTACGTAGCTCACGTAGACTATACCTGCGGAAGTGCCTCACGGACAGAGTTGTGAATCGCACGTTGATACATACGTCCGGATCTGCGACGTAAACAAAAAAATACGCACGGGAGAATTTAAATAAAAATGGGCGGGGGGAAGCCATTTAAATGAAGGAAAATGGGCGCAATTATCAAGATGCGCGCGGACGGAGGACATAGACGCACAGGACTGCACACGGAAAGTTACAGGTCGTCTGTGGAAGCGTAAGTCTCTGGCGCACGGCCGAAAGAGGGGTCTCTGGAGCACGGCCGAAAGAGGGGCGTGTCATGGGTGTGAGGGGGTTTGGCCTGCACCGTGCGTGCGTATATTTGCGGCCTGATCTGGACACGGATCTCTGAATATGGTCCACACAGTGCAATATACTGCTTCACCGAGCAGAATAATGTAATCTAATAAATAATAGAATTATTGGGTTGTTGACTTGGATAAATTATTTATTAGCGGTGTGAGAGAAATAGGATTATTGGAAACTAAATGAAAGTAAAATGAGCTATTAGAAGGTTTAGCTAATGGTAAAAATATATATTCATATTATATTCTCATGTATTTTAAACACAATGGGCTCCAGGATCCAGAACAACGCTTCGAAAGGACAATACTCTATTCTAATTCCCTTTCTAATTCTGCTGCTTTTGACAGTGTTCACCAACCATTCTCTTCTCATACAAATGTTACAATCCCTTATTATTCAGGACACAGCCCTTTCCTGATTCGCATTCTACTTATCTAATCATTCTGCCAGAAACTAATAGTTGTCAATGGGAAGTTATTTTGATTTCAGAATTCCTCTATGCAGATGATACGCAATTTTACTTATCCACTCCAGGGACCAGATTTACTAAGCTGCGGGAAAGGAAAAAGGGGAGATGTTGCCCATATTAGATCCTAGCTGACATTTTCTAGTATGTAAAAGGAAAGCGAAAGCTAGAATCTGATTGGTTGCTTTGGGCAACATCACCACTTTTCTTTCCCACAGCTTTGTAAATCTGGCCCCAGATCTATTACCAACTGCCTTGGCTTGTGTAACTGAGTGTCTTTCTGCCATCTCAAACATCATCTCTCAAGACAGAGTTAATAATATTTCAACCTGCCAATAAAAGGTAACCATCCGATCTCTCCGTTTCTTTTAACAACACTGCAATCATTCCTACTAGTCAAGCTTTCTGTCTAAGTGTTATTCTTGACCTAAAACTTTCCTTTATGCTCCACATACTATCTGTTTCAAAATTCTGTTACATACATCTAAAAAAAATTATTTAAAGAATACGCAAATAACTCACATAAGACACTGCACAAACTCTTATTCATGCACCAATCATCTCTCACTTGATTATATTAGTGCTCTCCTTATTGCACTCTGACAATATAAGATTACCCCCTAAAGTCTATATTGCATGCAACAAGACCTAATTTACCAAATTAAATACAAAATACTCTTATTAACCTACAAAGCATTATGAACACTACACCTACCTACAAAATCTTTCCTTGTCTCAAGATATATCCCACCTCATTCTCTTAGGTCTTCATAGGATTTTACTCGAAGAGTCAGACTATACTCTGTTCTTCGAACATTCAAGTGCTCCCTTAAAACTCACCTCTTCAGACAAACTTACTAAATTTCTCAACCTTCAACCTCCTTTTTAAACTTTGTCTTCCCTACTTACAACCACATTGTCATATTTATATAACATGATTTACACAAACTGGCACACTTTCTGTTTCCACACTAAAATCACCATTAGTCTTCATACAGACCACTAAACCCTTTTAACATACAACCTTGATAGTCCATTGTAAGATATTTAGCACTTTTCTATATGTATCACACCCCAATGTCCTATAGAGTATAAGCATGCAACAGGGCCCTCAAATCCACCCAGACTGTTTGTTTATCGATTATCCAATCTGGTTTTATAATGATTTTGTAAAATTGTAAAGCACAGAATAATATGCTGGCGCTATTAAAAAAAAAACCTGCTAATAAAAAACAATTGTCTATATATGTGTGTGTGTGTGTGTGTTATTTTTACTATTGAGTAAATCATACATTTATCTCCATATATTTTTAAGTTTTCCTGTATATTAGTGAGAGTGTGACCTACCTGGGCATCTTTTAAACACTGCCTCTAGTGGTCAAGTCATCTTGCTGGCATTATCCAAGAAAGATTTGGTTAAACAAATATAATTATTTTGGAGCACCATTCTCATTGACAAAAAATATCTGATATCGGAACAAGCTTCATTAATCAAACTCTATCATACAAAGAAAGGGCTGTGTGTCATTTATAGGCACAAAGAGTGAGACTAGTGTAATACATAAATGGAATAAAATAGATTGTCCAGTCCAATTGAAGAAGGTTGTTCTGGATTGAGGACTCTCTTATTTCAGAGAGTCTTTTCATTCTACTTTTGCTTACAAACAGACAATTTCTTATACTTTAGCATCAAAGGTTTTACGTACAAACAATAAATCGTTTTAACGTGATAAGGATCTTATTGTAAACAGTATGTAACAAAATGCAGGGTTTCAATATTTTTGTAGCATGTTTTGATCCTTTATGCTGTCACTCTGAGCATCTATTCCATCTATATGTAAAATATATTACTTGGGTGATATTAAGTCTACATATCCTGTATTTTCACAGGAATTGCTTGGATACCTTATTTACTGTTCTGATTAAGGGTTCCTGTGGGACTTGACTTGAATACTTATGAATGCTGTGGGAATGTTTTAATGAGCATTCTGAAATGACCTCCTGGCTTTTGTGTGTGAGAGCCTTTACATATAACTTGTTGAATAGGCAATTGCTGATACCCCTTTCATACCTAAAATCCGGGTTAAACCTGGGTCATTGAACACAGCTTCTAGCCGTGTTGAACCTGTTCAAACTGAGGCTACAACCTGGGTTGTAGCCTTTCACACTATACCCGTGTCTGCAGATAGCTCAGTGTGAAAGGGGTATAAGAGAATCTTATTTCTGCTGTCATAGAGATTTTGGCCCAGATTCACCACCGCGGACGTATTACACATATGTCCTTAAATTGCCAATAATAGCTACTATGCATTCGTAGTAACTATTTTACGTAATCTACGCATCGTTCTGTTACGTAGATTGCGTATCTACATAACAAAGCGATACATAGGTTATGTAAAATAGTTATTATGCATGCGTAGTAGCTATTATCGGTAATTTAAGGACATATGTATAATACGTCTGCAGTTTGTCTGGACCTTTATCTTCGATATGACTGTGTAAAGTGTACAGTGGGGCTAAGTTACAGGTTCATTCTAAGATGCTCATGGCGGGAAAGCTAGAATGCAGCCCATTAGTAAATCATTAAGACTTTGTTTATTTACCTTTAATCAGGTGCTGGAGATCAGACAATGGCACTGACATCACCCATTCAATTCACAGGATGAGTCATACACTTTCTGTAGGACGCAGAACAGGTGATGTCAACTCCTTTGTCTGATCTCTGCAGGAAACTGTTAATTGGTAAGTAAACAAAGGTTTAATGTTTTCTGAAGCCCTTTTTAACTTTCCCCAGGAATTTACCCCACCATGCATGGCAGAGATTTCCCTGATTTTAGGAAAGGCTCAACTGTATATGTACTATTTTCTGCTATAACATCTGGCAATGAGCTTTCACAGTAGAACAATAAACTGAATTAACATGTTAAATATGATTGTACTCCGTATTCTAATAATTGTACGGTGTCTACATTCTCTGTACCACCTGTGTTAATCTATGTGGCAAACTTAAATAAAGTTAATCTATATGTAAACTTTAAAGGAACGCCTGTTTGTCTGCAGAACCTGTATTTGTTAAGAATATACTGCTTTTCATTATTTAGCACTTTAATTTAAGGTCAGAGTCAACATGTTTTTATTACTTATGAAGGCTTTTGCTGTGGTAAATTAACAGTATGTTGAACCATTCTGTCTGGTCTTGGTGAGTTCTAACGCACATACAACTGGTTTTCTTTTCAATTGATGGATGAATAGATTGGTTAACCTGACAGCTTCTTATTTCTAGGCTAGATAGATCATTTTGAGAGGTCCTATCTCAGATATGACCATATTAATGGTATAAGTAATATGTTGCCCTATGACACAAGTGACTTCACAGGTTGATATGAGCCTAGAGGTCTTTTTAGTTCCTTGAACTGTTCTACCTTTTGTTTGTGTTCAGACTAGGTCATTTACCCTCTGTTTTCTTTGTGTCTGTTAAGTGCATAATGAATGAATTTACTATTAATTTGTGAACTAGTTTACCAACTAGTGTCTTAGGGGCTGATTCAGAGTTGTACTTACACCTTTTTTAGGTGGAAGTGTACAGCTCGGCTAAACCATTTTTCAAAGTAAGGGGTGTTAATTTAACATTTTTTGCATGCAGGGAAAATACATTACTTTTACACACTAACTACCCCAAGTAAGGATATTGGGGCTGATTCAGAGTTGCACTTACACCTATTTTTAGGTACAAGTGTACAGCTCGGCTAAACCATTTTTCAAAGTAAGGGGTGTTAATTAACTTTAAAAAACATTGCATGCAGGGAAAATACATTTCTTTTACACATAGAACTAAAATACTGCATAACTTTATGTTTATTCTATAAAATTAGTTGAGCTAAGAAACTTCACCTCCTAATTTTAATTCTGATTTTACAATTTAAATCTTCCTCCCCTTGCAATTCAACATGGTATTGCTCAGGTCTACGCTTGCACCTAAAAAAAAGGTGGAAGTGCAACTCTGAATCAGCCCCTTAATTATATTATATATATATGATTGTATCACATTATCATCCACTGTTTTCCTTTATAAACAATTGAAGCAGCTTTAATATGACTTTAATTTACCATTGGTTCTTGATCTTCAAATTGCACTTAATGAGTCTGGACTACCATGACAACCAGTCACATTGCATATGTGTGCCAGGCTCTGGTCTTTCATCAGATACTGAGATCAGTGAACCTGTGTCTGTGTTGAAGCCTTTTTTGTTTGCTGATGTGTAGGAGCATAGCTAAGAACTATCTAATGCATGGAGTAAAAGGCTTGTTATGTACAGTAAAGTATTATAAAAAAAAAGTGTATTTCTGTATGGGATTGTGGTTTTAAACATTATATCTTTATGAGAAACTGTTTATGATCTTTTCTGTAATGTCTTCTGTGAATATAGAGGTGTGTCTTATACCTAATCTAGGACTGTACATACAAAGGATTACTTTTGTTTTTATAAAGGAAAGAGAAATAATTTTTGATAAGTTAATTTTTATGTTTGGTATTTTATTTTAGTCGGGGGTTTACTAGAAAATAAAAACACAAGTTTTAGTTTTAAGCCCGTATTCAGACCACCGGACGTATTGCATATATCCGAAATTGGATACTGTGCATGCGTAGTAATTTTTTAACGTACTCTACCTATCTTTTCGTGGCGAAGATGCAGTATCAAAAAAGACACATCCAGTGGTCTGAATACAGGCCTATGTGAGCACAGGACACCTGGAATAAGGCAATCCATACTACTAGTGCTGTTTAGAAGCTCCTTGGGGCAGGAATCACAATAGTAATGATGGGCCTGATCCTGAACTACGGCAAAACGCTGTGCGTAATTACACTTCCTTACGCCGACTGCAACCTACCTTAACTTTTGGCAGTGTAACAACGCACTGGCCGTAACTGGTGAACCCTGCCCTCACTGTATCATTAGCATGCCTCCCACCCCCCGCCTACATTCCCTATCTATAGCGTATTTACGGTGTTTGTAAGATTGGCACGCTCTTTCCACCGTAAATACGCTACAGTTATAGAAGTCCGATTCACATTTAGTAAAATCCCTAGTTACGCTACAAAACATATGCTGGGCGCATGTGCAGATCGGGAAAAAAGCCGATTTTATGCATACGACCACCGTAACAATGCCACCGGGCATTGTTCTGGATCTGGCCCGTTGTGTTACTTCCAGTTTCCAATGGTAAGCATGCTGTTCAAGTCTTGTAATTGACTGCAGAATACAGAATTTTGAACAGTGTTTCTTTGTAGATCGGGTCATCCTCCTGAACGCGCCCTTTGACCCAACATTGAGCTGTGGGTGAGAGGGGGTTGATGGCTCAATTCAAAGTGAAACGTGTTACTGTTGATCTCACTGCTTTGAGCAGATGGTGAGAGGGTTGGTGACCTGATCAATTTAAAATGCACACATTCATGTATCTTTGCATTGAGCAGAGAGTTGATGACATGATTCAATGCGAAATGCGTGATCTTGGCTTCCTTATATTTTGGAAAAACTTGACCAATTCAACTTTTACCTTTCCATAGGTTTTACAGCACATTGAGTATCTTTAATTAAATGGAAGGAGTTCTTTTAAGCTCTGTAATTGGAACACAGTACAAATCATACCATATACTTTGTTTATTGTAGTCTATTCTATTTTTAATAGATTTCCATATTGCAAAAGGTAAAGAAGCCAAAAGAACTGTGCTCAACTATTCTATATTATATTTTATTATATTCTAATTGATTATATTTTATAATATTGCAGCCCTTTATCCAACCAAAGTTCATACAATACAATTATTAAAAGAAAGATACGCCTACATGTAGTAACATCCCAACACCTCTTACACAAATGTGACAAGCTATACCAAATATTTCTGATATCAACCTAAAAAGGTGTCAATGGGAAATGAGCTTTACCCGTGCGTGTTCTGATATCCGTACAGGACATGGGAGCTAAACAATATATTCGTTGTATATCTGTGAAACTCGATGAACAACTATTTTTGTATTTCATAATATTATAAAAAGTGGCTTATTACCATCAACTGCATATTATGTAAAAATGTTTATTTAAACCTGTTACTGTGACATTTGTATGGAACTTTTCTTTCCTACTTATTATGAAAACTAGGTGTTTGCATTGCTAAATGTATTTTTAGAATAAAGGCTTGGTCTAATGCTGTGATAGTATAATTGTTGGTGGTATTGATGCAATCCATTGCATAGCTCTAATTAGCTGCTAAATTATGTTCCTTAATGTTAGGGAGTTTGACACCGCCTTTATCTCGAGGTTGTTGTAACTTTATCTAATGATGGTCTTGTTCTCTTTTGGAACCATATAAATGTTTGAAAAGCTTCATTAAATCTTTTTATCCTTGGAAAAACTGTGGCATCGGCCTAGAAACAAAAGAGGTTCCTGCAGGAGTGTAATTCTGAAATTATTTGATTGATTATTGGATGTATGTTACAATGGCATTATTGAGAGTGATGTTTTGGATTATTCAGACCTAGCTATTTTAAAGTATGTGTAACCCACATAAAGGGAAATGTCCTCCAACCCCTTTCGGCAGTTGGTAAGAGCGCCATTGGTTCTGTTTAATGGTTAAATTCTTTGGACTAGTTTAATAGTTTATCTTTTAAGATGCTTATTTTTTGCTTATATGGAAAGAATGTCACTTTTTCTAAAATAAACCCCCCTCGTGGTGTCATTTATGGACGGTTGTCCTTCAACTGTCTCAAATTTTTTTTCAATTCGCTATACAATAAAGTGTAACCAATATGTCCCTACACTTATCTAAGGAACATTTTAATAATAACAATGGATCACAGACAGACTTAAGAAGAGGGGTCATTTTCTGATCTCTAGTTTTAGAAAACACGCCTTTTATTATTGCGTGTGTGCTGCTAACAACTGTCATCTTGTTCTACAAGATTCGTACTTCCAAGGGTTTTCCAAGGGAGGGGGCTGCGATGTGGACATTGCTATGTTATGCCCCGTTCACACTGAGTCAAAAACTTGGGAGCCCTGATGACCCGGGTTGTGGCTTAGTGTGAACAGGTGCGCCTGCTGCTAGCCGGGTCTAGTGACCCGGGACATTTGGAGGGTTATTACCTGGTCTGACCCTGGTATCCACCAGTGTGAACAGTGCGAGCCGGGTTTTTCAACCTGGGTCTCACTGAAAGAAGCTGATTGGGGGGAGTGAGACACCTTTTACATGATGTCAATAGTATGCTGATGATAAAGAGTCCCAGGTCAGGCCCATTCAGTGTGGACGAGTCTGACCCGGGAATTTCCTGTGTCTAAGCAGCAATGTGAATGGGGTCTGAGGAGCTGGGGTGATGTGTGCCCTGGCAGTAACCCTGGTAGAAAATCCCGGGATATTGCCGGGGCGGCAGTGTGAACATGGTATTACTGTCTTTACCTCCAACCACCTTTAACTATTGTTTTCCATTAAAATTATTCACTAAAATGTGTTACAATCTAATCATTTTTTTGATTTTTTTTTTTTAAAGGCAGAGAGTGAGTGGAAACCCTTCCTTATGTTTTGAAGGTGTTTGACCCACTTTGTATCTAAAGGCTTCCCTAAATATTGGTTGCCAAACTGTGTGTGTGTGTGTATACATACAGGTATGGGAAATGCAAATAATGAAATGATTGCCTTTATACAGCTTTCTTACTGTGAAGGATTTGAAATCCTCCAATTCTTTGTGAAAATATGATTTGGCACAGTTTTTGCAAATTACACATTTGTCACAGCATAAATCAGACTTTATTTTTTATTTGAAAACATTGTTTTAATGAATTTGATCTTTATTTTGGGAGCCTGCTTATGTATGAACTACATTGTATTCCCAATATGCTCCACCAAACAGGACCACTCTATAAAATTCCCCAATCCTTCTAAAAAAATGTTTTCAATCTCCCCAAATTGACTATTAAATTGAGAAATGAATGGTATTGGTCAAATGGTATGGGTAGAATGAATCTTCTCTTTAGATTTAAAAAGAGAAAGTCTGTATATAGCTTTAACCACCTTCATAACTTTCTCTAAGATGTTCTGTGTATATCAATTACTAATAATGATTGCCCCATCGGTAAAACATTTATGTGTAACTCTTATGAATTGTCCCTTAGGGACATTTCATATCCAATTTTTAAAAAGACAACTGGAGGTAGTTGTATGCAAAAAGTTGACCTGTTCATTGATGTCGTAAACTAAATTGGTTTTCTTCAGCTTTGGTGATGGTGTTCCTTCTTGCAAAAATATTTGTTATTAAGGTTAAATTTAATACTTTCCAATAGAAATCTCCTATGGTTAGGGTCAGGTTTGAGCCCATAAAAATAATATCTAACTGCTTGGTGGGAGATTGTCACATTAAGTGAAGTCACGTCTGCAGTGTTCATTTTGTAATCTTACTTCCATATTAAGTTACTCAATACATTAAGGACATCCGTAGCATCAATAAAATAATTTGCATGTTCCATAAATAGTTTGAGGTGATGGTTGATGTACATTGATAAACTGACTTAAAAGACCCTGACCCTGACACAATTTGGCAGGCTGGTTGTTTGCAAAGACTTTTGTGTACTTAAGGTAGCACATACGACACAGCAATACCGATTCAGTAGTTAGAAGAACATCTTTCTCCTATTTTAAATGTTTATTAAAAAGAACCTTTAATAATATCTGGAGTTGTGTTGGGATTCCGTTTCAATTTTTTTTGTATGTAGAGGTATATCCCTTTTTTATATTTATTACAAGAACATTGATGTCTGTTTAATCCACATAAATCTTGAATTTCTGCTTTCTCCAAATATCTCCACATAGTTACCGTTTTATTGGAAGTTAGAGATGCATTTCAGTCTATGGAATGTGCACAGAATTGTATTTCTTTAAATCCACCTCCTTTATTATAGTTGGTTACTGTCTGGGATTTTACTCTAGCTTAAACATTAGCTAGTCCTAATGTATGATGTACTGTGTGTTTTAGGAAGGTGATCTCAATTAGCATTAGACCTTTTTGGTACTATGTCCTTTTAAATTCCTAATTTTGTGTATTAATATATGTCTTATATGTTGCCCCTCTCTACTTTAATTTAACTTTATAGTATTGTGATAGGACAGCCTAAACTGTTCTCCATTTTGTATGTTTTTACACACATTTTCGATTTATACACAGTCGATGGCTGGTTGTCGGCTGTGTTTGTTTTAGAATACGACCCCATTCTGAAATTCACCTTTGCTTTGTTTAAGCAAAGATTCCATATTCTACTAAATATCTTAAACTCTGAACGGTGCATATGTATATAACTACACAAAGGTTATCACATATAATGATCCATTTAGTGATGCGCAGAGGTTTTTATATTAGTACTTTTGTCCTCAACAGGTCCTCGCCTCTCCCCACATCATCCTGAGAAATTGTACCCTTGTCCGGAGTGTGAAGAACGTTTTCACAATCGCTCAGATCTCATCGCTCATCAGAGAGCTTATCATTCTCATGATTTAGTTCAGTGCTCTATTTGTGGAATGAGTTTCCGTTCCAAATTGACTTTAACTGCACACGAGCAATCTCACACAGAGGATAAATTCTTTCCTTGTCATGAGTGCGGGAGATCATTTAATCAGAAGTCACGTCTCCTGTCACATAAAAGAACTCATACCGGGGAGAGACCGTTCTCATGCCTGGAGTGCGGGAGATGTTTTGCAGAGAAATCCGCTCTTGTTACACATCTACGGATACACTCTGGAGAGAAACCTTTTATTTGCTTGGAATGTGGAAAGTGTTTTATCCAGCAATCCAGCCTCGTGAAACATCGGCGCACTCACACCGGAGAGAGGCCCTTTGTGTGTTCTCAGTGCGGCCGGCGGTTTTCTCAAAGCTCAAGTCTCCTTCGGCATTTGAGAACTCATACTGATGTAAAGTCCTTTGTATTGTAGGCGAACGAGCAACAATTTGGATACCCAATAGGATTTTGTTACAAATATGTCCACTGCTTTTCATTCCCTAAATTTTTTATAAATTATAACGTGCATATATAATGTAAAAAAAATCTATCAAAACGCCTGATAACTACCAATTTAGGAACACACCCTTTATTCCATAAAATGACACTTGTTTTTATTTCAAGTATTTTGATATAGCCATAATGTCTTCTTTCTTCAGATCATATTTTCCATGGATGTCTTCCTCTGTGGGGTTGACACGGTTTTTGTAGAGCATAGGTCTGTTATGTAGTCATGTGCCAGATTAAGTCCTTGACTGTGTGTATTAGAGTTACGGCCCGTGTTCAGAGTACCGGACGTATAACATATACGTCCGGTGTTTAGCAATTTTTACTACTGCGCATGCGTAGTAATTTTTTAACGTAACCTATGTATCTTTTTCTTACGTAGATTACGTAGTCTACGTAAGAAAAAGATACATAGATTATGTAAAAAAATGACTACGCATGCGCAGTTGTAAAAATCGCTAAACACCGAACGTATATGTTATACGTCTGGTACTCTGAATATGGGCCTATATGCGGACTTGTGAGCAGATTCAACAAAGACCAGGGGCCAGATTTACTAAGCTGCGGGTTTGGGGAAGTGGAGATGCTGCCCATAGCAACCAATCATATTCTAGCTCTCACTTTCCTATTACATAATAGAGAATGTCAGCTAGGATCTGATGGGTTGCTATGGGCAACATCTCCACTTTTTCAAACCTGCAGCTTAGTAAATCTGGCCCCTGATCACTTTCAGTTGGTGGGAAGGGTCACTCATTGCTATTAGAGGGTCTAAAAGGATGATTTGCAGAGTGTGCAGTTCCTTTGTGGTGTTTGGTTACTGCTTTCTATAAACCGAAGTTGTGATCCTTTTATGGTTTTACTATCCTAGCTTGAGAAATAGTGGTGCATATTATTCTTCTTAACGTGAAAATTTGGGGTTTTATTTTAGGAAATGTAATACCCTAATCAGGTTTGGCCTCAGAGTTTTGAGCACAGAGGCTGCAAAGGTGACAATGCACACCAACATAAAACAGAAGGAATTAGCTGAATGACTGGACTATGGATAAACCATCAAACAGCACTACCATGTCTGTGCTTGACATCTTGTTCTAGTGATTCTTCTTCTATAGGATTTCTTCCCCCCTCAATTTCAATGAGACTATTTATCTAAAGAACCTTCATTAATTACCTAGAAGCTGTAATTGTCTTCATAACGGGACCAAATATCTTTCTTTAAGAAGTTAAGTTTCAATGTTTTATTAATACATAATTTATATCTTTCCACATTGAATTTATAGTATATATTACCAACCACAAGCACTCATTCAATATTTAAGTGTGGATTTTTTATATTACATGCGGCTTTAATATCTACTATTTACCAATTATGTTTTAAGTGTATTGTAATAAAATTGTTATTGGGGATTAAGTTTCAACATTTATTGTGCACTATCGCACTTTAGTGGCAAGCGCAGCTGTTACTTTATTCAGTCTGCCCGGTTGTTGTTGTTTTTTTTTTTTTCTGAAACTATACTAACCTTAGATCTTATTTTATCCTCCATTTGTTACACGCTGCAAAGTGTGTCTTTCTTCCTTAAGCTGGGTACTCCGGTCCTGGTTTCCCCTGCAGCATTTCTTCCTGCTAGGGAACCTGCTTAATTAACCTGTGGCTGGGATTACCTTAGCTGTCCTTGCCATGTGCAATCAGCAGCCAATGGGGATGTGGCTCTCCCTTTAAATAGCTGCCACCTGTTAGCCTCTCTGCCAGTCTTAGCTCATAGCTTCCAGCTTCCTAGCGTCTGTCGTCATAGCTTTCAGCTATTAGCTCCAGGGTCTCTGTCTGTCCAGCCTGCTGTTTGTGATTCCTGTGACTTGCTTTTCGTGTGTTTGCCTTCCAGTCTCCCTCTGTGTCCTTTCTCCTGCCCAGCCTTCCCTTACCTGCCTGCCTTCTGTCCTCCCTCCTGGATGTGAGTGTGTCTGTCTCAGCCTTGCCTGTCTGTGTATTACCTGGAATCTGTTACCTTGTACTTGTATACCCTGCCTGATATTTGTTTTTACCCTTGCCTGATAGTTGTTTTTTCACACGTGTATCACCTGGAATCTGTTACCTGTAATAAACTGCAATAAATTTTGGCCTCTGCAATCCTTGTATTTAGCCTCAGGTATTCATAACACCTATATTTTGAGGTTTTGGATATTCTTATATTTAGACAAAGCATGTTTAAAAGGTTCCACTGTGTCTCTACCAACACAGATGGAAGGATATTTAACTTATTAACCATCCTTTCAGTGAAGTCATTTTTCCACACATTTCCTCTGAACCTCAAGTTAATTCACATGTTCATCCCCATGTTCAGTTTCACATGTTCCTTTGAATAGTGTCCCCTTCTGTACTTGGTTACACCCCTTGATACATTTGAAAGTTCCTGTAATATCCACCCTCTCCCTTCTCTGTTCCAAGCTATACTTGTTACTTCCTCTAATCTTTCTTTGTATGTTGTGTGACACAGACCATGCACAATTTTAGTTGCAAAATCTTTGATGTATTTATGTCCTTCTGGAGATATGGCCTTAAGAACTGAACACCATATTCCAGGTGAGGCCGCACCAATGACCTATAAAGGGACATTACTACTTTTCTCTTTCTGGGCTGAATCCACAACAACGTCCGTCTCCCAAACTACGTCCGTCGTTTGCCGAATGTAGCTACTACGTGTGCGTAGTGACTATTTAAAGTAATCTATGTATTGTTTCGTTACATAGATTGCGTATATGCGGTCTTTAAGACGTAGTTTGGGAGACAGACGTTTTTGTGGATCCGGCCCTCTGTTACAAACTCCTCTTCCTATACAACCAAGCATCTGACTGACCTTTCTCATTGCTTTGTTACATTGCTTGTCTACCTCTATCTCACGTGAAATAATGACTGAATTGGAAGTGGGTTTTTATTTTTATTTATTTTTGCGAATGAAATTAAATCATTGTGTCCTCTGTAAGCCGTCAATAATTAGCTTGTAGCTACTATACAGGTGTCGTACCTATGCTGATGGACTGGCTCAAGTTTAAAAGGAACTTCCTTACACCCTTGCCACTGATAACGTTTCCGTGTTGCGTATTGTCCTGGTTTCTGAGTTCTTGTTCCTGTCTCCTGTTGATTCTTGTTAAGAGTACTGATAATTCCTCAGGCTAATCCTTGGTGACTTCCTTCCACACGCAGGTAGACAGTCACAGCCTTAAATTGCGTTCAAGCATGAATTACTGCAGTTGCATACACCTCTGTTGTAGGCATACGCAGTATGAGCTTCGCAGAGATGCATCACACTTGGGTGTAGGTCCCAGTTTGAATCAGCCTCTATATCTGTATTGAATCTAATCCTGATGATAAGATATTTTAGAACATGAATAAAAGTGGTGGTGATTGGTGTAGGGGTGTGAGATGGCAACTTACTGTGTGTCTTAAATGATCTGAAGCTTTGGTTTGAGGACCTACTAACACAATTAAGGTGGCTAGATACTGGTGTAAAGCTAGTTGTAGTCTCAACCATCCTGCTTCTCGTCTCATGCCGCCCCCCAGATTGTCTCCGATCTAACTGAGGCCTGGGGCCAGATTTACTAAGCTGCGGATTTGGAATAGTGGAGATGTTGCCCATAGGAGCCTTTCAGATTCTAGCTCTCACTTGCTAATCCTGCAGCTTAGTAAATATGGCCCCTGGTGTTCACTTAAGCCTTTAGTGGTGAGCACAGGCTTGTGCACCAGATGACCACTGGTGGCAATATTTGAACAGGATATCAGCATGTATACAATTTGTAAGCAAATGGATGAACACTCCCCTTCACTCAAATCCCTTTCCCCTTTCCCCCCATTACATATGATGAAGTGATCCATTCACTGATGTGCAGAGCGTCTTATCTTAGTACTTTTGTCCCCGTTCAGTCCGCACATCTCGCGTTCTACTGAGAAAATTTATCAGTGCTCAGAATGTCAAAGATATTTCAGTACACATTTAATTCTCATCAACCATCAGAAAACTCAAAGGTTTGATCACTTGTTAAAAAAAAAGGGTACTTCAGTTCCAAATCTATTTTAAAAGATCACCAACAATCAATGTGGAAAATATTTTTTCTATCGCATAAACAAACTCACACCAGGGAGAAGCCATATCCATGGCTGGAGTGTGGGTTACTCTTTGTATGTATCTGCATATACATGCTGGATAGAAACCTTTCAAGTGCGGGAAAGCAGCAAGAGTTTCACCTTTTTACACACAATCATGTTCACACTGGAAAGAAGTCTTTCGAGAGCACACAATGTGGCAATGGTTTCACCCAGAGAGCCAACCTTTGTAAACCCGTTTGTAGAGAAACCATTGGTGGCTTCACACTGCAGCCTTTGATTTGCCGATTAGTTAAAATTTTGGTCGACAACAAAATTCATATTGGTGCAAGAGAAGTCATCTGGATAAATGTTAAGGCTTAGGAATCGTAAAATATGCTTGCTCACAGATTCCGTATAAGAGCCCATGTGAAGCAAAGTTTTCATTTATTTAAACTTGGGTTGTTGCCATGTTTGTCATTAATACTTGTCACTTGTGTATATAATTTTTTTTTTTTGCTTAAGTTTTCATATAGTTGCTCTTTAAAGAGTGCAGACCTACCTCTTCAGTTTCTTCAGCGTGTGGTACAGTCTCGTTTTGCTGGGTTCAAATACCAGCATGTGTACAATTTGTAAACTGTTTTCTCTGATACTTTAATAGAAACCTTGGCAATACTAAGCCTCATGGATGAGTACTCTTTTGTCACCTGGTCCATTAATTTTTGTAGTGTGCACTGGACTAGTCAAACTTCACCGTGATTTGACTTTGAATGGTAAAATAATTATTGAAAGATTTGGTGCTGAATAATGCCTTGATGTACCGGTATGTATTAAATATGTTAAAATGATCCATTCACTGATGGGGTTTTGGTTTTATCATAGTACTTTTGTCCCCAACAGGTCCCCACACATCCTCATGTTCTCTTGGGAAGATTCATCAGTGCTCAGAGTGTCAGAGATGTTTCAGTAGACGTTCAATTCTTGTCAACCATCAGAAAACTCACAGGGCCAATAATCAGTTTTTGTGGTCTTTTTGTAAAGAACGTTTCAATTCCAAATCTGCATTGAAAGCTCACCAGCAATCTCATGAAGGCAATTTGTTTTACTGTTCTCATTGTGAAACGTCTTTTATTGACGAGATTAGTTTTCAATCACATACACAGACTCATGCCAGGGAGAAGTCATATCCATGTCTGAAGTGTGGGAGATGTTTTGCAACAAAATTTACTTTTCGCAGGCACCTGCATACACACACTGGAGAGAAGCCCTTCAAGTGCACAGAATGTGGCAAAAGTTTCACACAGGAAGTTAATCTTTCCAGACACAATTGTGTTCGCACTGCAGAGAAACCTTTCAAGTGCATGGAATGTGGAAGGAGTTTCACCCGGAGAATTAACCTCTTTGCACACAATCGCATTCACACTGGAGAGAAACCTTACAAGTGCACGGAATGTGACAAGAGTTTCACCCAGAGTAGCACCCTTTTTAGACACCATCTTACTCACACTGGAGAGAAGCCATTCAAGTGCACAGAATGTGGCAAGAGTTTCTCCCAGAGAACCAGCCTTTTGACACACAATCGCATTCACACTGGAGAGAAGCCTTTCAAGTGTACGGAATGTGGCAAGAGTTTCGCACAGAGAATCGGCCTTTGGTCACACAATCGCATTCACACTCAATAGAATCCATTACTGTGTTTGCAGTGTGACCTTCAAATCTTGCTCAACAGCAAAATTCTGGTGGAAATCTTTTCGTCAGCACATAAATAAAAAGGAGCTTTATCTATATTGTGTTTGGGGTGGGGTCAGACTCCCAAATGAAAATGAACAGTAGCAAGAAAAATGGCTGCGCTTCTGATTCAAAAAATGAAATGTGTGCAAGTGTATATATAAATATTGAGGTGCAGCCAGGGACCAAAGGGACCACTATAACTACAAGGAACAAAAAAGGTCCGGCGCTCCAAACATACATTATATAGCATTAATATTAAGCATTAATTAATATACATTATTTTGTTGAATCAGAAGCGCAGCCATTTTTCTTGCTACTGTTCAGTTTCATTTGGGAGTCTGACCACTCCCCAAACATGGCCGCTGCATACTGTTCAAATGCAGGTAGTGTCTTAACAGAGTCCTCCTGTGTACACATATAGCAAATGGATAGGGACTCACCTACAGGAGGTGCCTTGACGCTGGGCAGGTGAGCTTAACCCAACATAGCTATATTGTGAACTAAACCTCCTTTTTATTTATGGGCTGACACACTGTGTTATATAAAGTATGTTTGGAGCGCCGGACCTTTTTTGTTCCTTGTAGTTACATAGTGGTCACTTTGGTCCCTGGCTGCGCCCCTATATTTATATATACACTTGCACACATTTAATTTGTTGAATCAGAAGCGCAGCCATTTTTCTTGCTACTGGAAATCTTTTCGTGCATGGGAAATATGCAGTCGTTTTTGGATATATATATATATATTAAGGCTTATGAAGCGAAAAATATAGGTTTGCTCACACTTATTTTTTGAAAGTTGCACTCTAGCCTTATATAACAGTCCATATCAAGCAACTTATTCATTTATTTGATCTTAAGTTTTCCCCAGGTTTTCATTTAATGCATGTGCCACTGTTGTGCATTGGAATTTTATTCAACTTTGCATTTGACTCCAAATTTCAACTGTGAGGTAATTCCCTGATTCCCATGTCGATGAATAATTATGTAATCCCCAAGGATGTTCTTAATTAATGTAATCCTTTCTTAACACTGTGGTTACCCAGAAAGCTTTACACAAAGGTGTGTGATGAGTCTAGGCATATGTTGGCCTTATAGTTTATTATGTATTCAGTTTATGTGTAACGTTCAGTCAAAATATCCAATTTCACCACTTCTATGTTTTTCGAATGTACAGATGCTAGACGGCCTTCTCTAAAATTCACGCATAGCTCAATGTTACGCTAATTGCGTATGAATTATGTACACATAGTTTAACTAGCATAGTCCATTGAGTGTTGTGTGAGTGTCAATGTCCATATTTAAAGATATGGTAGAAAGGGATTGAATCCTGTTGGATTATGTGATCTAAAGCATTGGTAATACATGTCATTAAGTAAGGAAATGTTATTACACATTGCAATATCAACAGAGAATTAAATATGCAATCATTTCTTAGTAATGAAAACTATAACATGTTATGATTTTTAAAGAGCAATAAAAAAGTGAAAAATTAACAATGATGAGTTATCTGCTTAATCTAGTTGTACGCTATCTGCAGCAACCCTCAGGCATGTTGAGCTTTAACAATTGCCCCAGGTAACATAGATGGTGAGGTTGAATAAAGACACCAGTCCATTTAGTTCAACCTAATGTGGGTTGTCTGCGATTCCTATATTATAATTGAAATTGAAACAGATTGGAAGTTGCTTCATCTGGATAAATCTGGAAAAAATCCCTCCTGACCAAAGCTGGCTATCCTTTTACTCCCAGGATCCATTATTTCATTTTAATTATTGGCCATAACCCTGGATACCGTCTTCTGCTAAAAATTTCTCTGGCCCCTATTTTAAATATATATCGGTGAAAGCCCTTTGCTGGTTATGAAACTTCCTCTCCTCTAATCTTAGTGGATGATTGTTTGTCCTTGTGTACAGTCCTCGGGGTATAAAGTTTCCATGAAAGTTCTCTGTATTGACCCTTACTGTGTGTATATGTTGTCTTAAAGGTTTCTTTTCTAAAGTACACAAGCCTTAACCGGCTAGCCTTTCTTTTTCCCTCAGTGACTCCATACCCTTTATTAATTTTGTCGCCTTTCACTGAACCCTTTCTGTTTCCAAAATGTTGTTTGTTTGTTTTTCTTTTTTTATGGTTTGATGCCCAGAACTGAACTCTTGAACTGAACTTGATTCAAGAGGAGGTATTACCAACAATGTATATAGTGGCAAAATGACACGGTTTTCCCTTGCACCTTAGCCCCTTTCTATACATGCTAATACTTTTATTGGCCCTTCCAGCTGCTGCTTGAGATTGAGTACTGTTGCAAAGCCGATTGTCCATGACCACTCCCAAATCCTTCTCCATTAAAGATTCCTTAAATTTACCCCATTTAACTTTTATAGATTGCATGCTTGTTATTAATTCCTAAATGCATAATCTTACATTGATCTACGTTAAAATTCATCTTCCATTTGGATATCCAATCCAAAGGTAAATATTAAATAACGGATTTCAATTTTTATGTTTTTCCTACCAAATGTTCTTCTCTAGTAAATACTGAAGAAAATAATGTTTAATACCTTTACTTATTCCTCATCATTGAGCAGTCCACCCATCTCATTTAGAAGTCCTATATTGTCTTTTCTGGTCCTTTTGCTATTTTTATACTTAAAAATAAAGCTTTTTAGGGTTTGTTTTACTTTTTTGCAATTTATTTTTCATTTTCTATTTTTGACTGTTAGTCAGATGCCTACCTGTGCATCCTCCTCTTTCTCTGCTTCACCCGGCTCAACTAACACCTCAATGGTGAGCTGTAATCAATGTTACATTGGTCTCACAGAGGAATGTATCTTGGAACAATTGCTTCTAGTGTGCATATATGCATTGAGTGAGATTTTTCAATCCTACTCCCACTCACCTTATTAAGACTAACTTAACCCCATTTAACCTAGTGGACTAAACTACTAACTACTAATTAAACTCATGGATAAACTCTTGGATATTACTCCACGGTTCAAAAAATCTGTACTTGAAATAAAAATGCAGTTAAAATTAACAGTGACAAAATTTGCATTCAAACACACCAACTAGCCCAAACAGAAGGGGGGGAAAACCTATAGAAAAAAACAAACACACAAGTCCAATAATAAACACACACAAAAATGAAACCCTTTCAATAAGCTCTCTAGAATCTCTGCACAACACTCCTTTCTGGATTTTTTTTTTACAATGAGTTGGTGTCTGTTGAGTCAACAGTATCGGTGGATCTCCCATGTCAGGTAGTATTCTGAAAGCAGAAATATATCTGTATTCTGAGAAAGGTAACATTCATGTATCTTGTCTAAGTATTACAGAAACACTTTGTCAGTTGTTCTTTATCAAGCATAACCTCTATCCACTCCGTTCAGGATGGATGCATTATTGTATTATTGCTGACAACATGCAACAATTATTTAGTTTGTGTTTGGAGTTGTAGCTCCTGGATAAAAATCTTAAAATTGTCCACTCACGTGTGATAAGTGCGGTCTTTGGACCGTATTCAAACTTGAGTGCGTTAGGTGCGCATTTAACTCATTCAAACCCTAGCCCACCCCCTGTTCTTAGGTACCTTATGGCACTTAAGAAGGAAACTATGCACAGAGAATGCCTTGCATATATTTGCAAACTTACTTCACACGTATCTGTGAATCCGGTCCCAGATCTTGAAACCAGTTTTGCCATGGATAAATGGGAAAAAATGTATAATATAAGTCACAAATGATCTAAATGTTTGAATCACACTGAGATGCAAATAAACTTCTAAACAGAATGTATTTAACAAAATTTAGCCAACTTAATTGAAATTATGCAGGCGTGGTTATAATAACATAGGGGACATACTTCATATATTTTGGATATTCCCCTTTATCTGTCCAATTTGGCTCTCTGCCTTTAGTCTTACCAGCAAGGTTCTCAAACTGGACCTATCCCCTATTCCGGACATAGCTTTATTAAATCCCCCCCTCCCCCCTGATGGTTCCAACCCACGCTACACGCCACATTTGCATTGCTACTAGAGCTGCCATAGCTAAAAATTAGAAAAACCCTCAAACCTCCTTTCCTAGGCAAAATAATTTCGAAGGTCAATTACAACATCCTTATGAAAGCAGAGGGCACGCCTTATTCTACCTCATCTCTCATTATTAAATGGTTCGCATGGCACAAATTTGTCACAGTTGGTGAGGGTATTGCCTTGTCATCTTCCTTAGACAAAGATCCCCTGCCATTTAGCCTTAAGTAAATAATCCTAGCTTATTGATCTATTTCTCTATGCCTGCACTCCTTTTTTGAATTTTAATATTTGCTGTTACTTATTTTTAACTTAACTTAACAGAATATATAATAGTTTTTTCATTTTATATATTAACATTGTATGTCCCACCCCTTTATGTTTCTCCCTCCCTGTACCATAATTTAAAAAATATATAACATTAATAAAAAAAAACTATTGATGGGGGGAAAAAAAGAGAATTGTAGGGACCTTTCATTTCTAATTTTTATAATGACTATTAGCGGTGAATAATATGTCAGTTAAAAGTATTTTTTTTTTGTATAGGTTTACATATATATTTTAATCCAAAAAGTTGACCTGTTGGTGATGTTGGTGTTCTTGCATCGAAAGAAGCAAACCTGGTGCCCATGGCCCTTCCCTGTTCATTTTTTATTAAGGATGAATTCAATGCTTTCCAATAGAAATTCTCTAGGTTTAGGGTTTAGTTTGAGCTTATAAAAAAAATATCAAACTGCCTTGTTAGTGAGACATAATTGCATAAAGTGAAGTCACGTCTGTAATGACTATTTTGAAATGTTTCTTTTACATTGCGTTACTCAGTTCATTAAGGACATCCGTAGCGTCCCTAAGAAAAGAATTTACATATTCCACAAATGGTATGAGGTGATGGTCGATGTACATTGATAAATTGACTTAAGAGACCCTGTCCCTGCCACAATTTGGTGGCCTGGTTGTTTGGAAAGTCTTCTGTGCACTTTAGGTATCATGTACAACACAGCAATACCGGTTCAGAAGTTAACAGAACATCTTTCTCCATCTTACTCATATGTTTAAAAGAACCTTTAATTATATCTAGAGTTGATTGTTGGGATTTCCTTTCAATGTTATTGTATGTATAGTTATCTTGTAACTGTCTCAATCTGTGTCAACCCTGAGTAAAGGATGCGTTTCACTCTACGGTATGTAGACAGAATTGTAGTTGGGATGCAGTTTGCAGATATTGCTATTTGGAACTGCATATGAAAAGTCAATGGAATATTCATATTAGGAACTAGTATTTCTTTATATCCGCTAAATTTATGAATAATGAGAAAACATTACCCGGCAGTAACTGCATAGTACATTGATTCAGGAAGTCTCTACAATTTTTGGGATCCACATCGTATGTATCGGGTTAGGAATTCTAACTAATGAGATATTAGTGACTGGTGGAGGTCTTAACGCAGTCTATACAGGTGTTAAAAGAGGCATTGGTTGCAGAGCCTTGAGACGCGTTAACAACTCCTGGATGAAGCAAGAGTATATGGAAGTGGCTTCCCGGCCTAGTTTGAACCACGGTACCATGAGGAAATAACCAATGGTGATTTAGATTGACAACCTGGAAGCATTCAAAACTGTAAACTAATATCCACCAGAGCCCCTGAAGGTGAGAACAGTTTTGACTGCCACGGTAGATCACTAGGCAAGAATCCGCTTTTAATGGAGTAGCCAGGCGGTGGTGAAGGCGTGAGATGAATCGGAGTCTGGACAACAGAGACAGATGCAGAAGATTGGCAAGCAGGAACTGGAACTGTAAACACACTGTAGCAAGATTCCAGGAAATAAACACAGAGAACACTGGAATACAGAGGTAAACAGGAAAAAACAATTATTCAGAATCATACAAGCTCAATCTAGTGAGTGTGAAAGTCTTTTATGAAGATTTAAACTGCAGTCAGAAGATGATGATGATGATGATACTCTAGCGCTCTCTGATGGTGGACGGAGGTCACTATAGGAGCCAGACTGGTTGGTTGCTAAGACAACATAGAAAAACATACAGTACATTCAATATACTCTTGTTTATCAGCTGTCACCTACTTTTAACTTTTCTATAACATGACATTGTCAGTGGATCTCCCATTAACAGCGTTTACAATAAGGATTGTTAAATACTGCAGATATATTTTCACTGACAAAGTTATCATGAATAAGTACTGGGGTTGCAATTTTTTGAGTAATAGTTTGGCAATGCTATATACATCCATGGTGCTAGACACACTCCATTTTAGCACATGTTGCACCCCTTTGGTGCAGTGATAGTTTCACAATCTCCCTGATTGGTAACTATGACCTATCTAGTGGTATCGTGACTACTAATTCCACTGCCCCTAATTAATTTAGTATCCATCTGACCTTATTCAACTACATGCGTTTTTTTGTCTTGTAATCTGTTGTTGTAGCATTTGCTTGGTCTTTTTTTTTAAGTCTTAACTCATCAATAATTTTATCTCCTACTTTTATGTCCACTATGTTCCATCTGTGTTACAACTGTACAACAAATTGTCTGTCTTGTATTGCTTTTATGTTCTTGAATTGAAAGTGGGTTTTACTTTGCAAGAGCGCATTCCATCTCTCAAATTCCAATTAAAATAAGTACAGCCGGGAGCACAGCGCACTACAGCCAACTTGCTGTGTGCCATGTATGATTTGAAGCTTTGGGTTGAGTGGACCCACTGACAAAATTTAGGTGGCTAGATACTGGTATAAAGCTAGAATGCTTTTGTTCACCTTCACAGCTCAAAAAGTAAAAAATAATAATAATAATTGTTTATGTTCAATGTTCTGCTTGTTGTTGCACACATCCCTGCAAATTCTTATGAGATCCTGGCCAGCCGCCCACCAGATTGCGAAGTCTAACTGGGGCTTGGTGTCCACTGGAGCCTCTAGTGGTCAGTAGAGACTTGAGCTGCAGATACCTGCAGGTCATAACTCTTGGTGGTCACTGCCAAACCTTATTTTTGTTTGGTCCAAATACCAGAATAAATAAAATTTATAAACAGATTTTCTGATACTCACTTTAGATAGAAACCTTGCAATATCTAAGCCTTATGGAGGACCGTTCACCCAGTCACTTTATTTACATTTTTTATTTATTTAATATGCTCTAGAAAAGTCAAACCCCATTGTGATTTGGCTATGACTTTCATGTTAGTTAATGAACAATTTGAAATGGTAATGAATAAAGCCTTAATGTACAGTCAGGTTTATGAATATTGGGACATCGACACAATTCTCATATTTTGGGCTGTAGACACCACCACAGTGGATTTGGAATGAAACAAACAAGATGCGCTTTAACTGCAGACTTTCAGTTTTAATTTGAGGGTGTTTACATCTAAATCAGAAGAACGGTGTAGGAATTACAACGGTTTCAATATGTGCCTCCCACTTTTGAAGGGACCAAAAGTAATGGGACAAACTAAACAATCCTAAGTCAAACTTTCACTTTTTAATACTTTGTTGCATTCCTTTGCAGTCAATTACAGCCTGAAGTCTGGAAAATCTTTATCTGATAAGGTTAAATTTCTATCACATAAACAAACTTACACAGAGAGAAACCATATTCATGTTTGCATGTGGAAGATGGAGAGAAACTTCAAGTGCACGGAATGTTACCAGAATTTCACCCAGAAAACCAGCCTTTTTACACTTAATCGCGTTCACAGTGGAGAGAAGTCTTATGAGTGAATTGAGTATGGAGTTAGCCTTTTGAAACTCAGTTGCATTCACATTGGAGGCTGTCAATTTGCGGGTAGTTCAAATCTTGGTTAACGTAACAAAGTTCACACTAGGCTAACTGTATAATTCATACAAAGGATGAGGAGTCATTTGGATATATATTAAGGCTTAGGAATTGTAAAACATATTAACACTTTTTAAAGCTGCTCTCTTGCTCTATGTAACAGCCCATGTCAAGCCACGTATTCATTTAGTTAAACTCAAGTTGTCATTGTCTCTAATACATGTGCTCTCATTGGGTCTTATGTAGACTTGTATACACACAGGGGGTATTCAGTTGTGTCTTTGCTGCATCGTTCATCCTAGACGAGATGCAATACCCATTCCCATACCCATTAGGTGAACAATTGAATATTCCCCATAGATATATTTAGCTTGTGTAACCATTTTTTAGAACTACATATGCCCAGAAAGCATATGTACACAAATGTATGTGATAAGTATAGACATACGTTGCCTTATAGGACATTGTATATTGAGTTTGCATGTGATGTGTATTCAAAACGTGCAATTTCATCACTTATATTTGTTAACTGTACAGAAGCTTAGTGCATTTTCTCATGCTAACTGCATTTGCATTGTGTGCACATACTTTAGCAAAAGTACTTTAGCAAAAATGTTCATCATTTCATATGTGTTAGAAAGGACTTGATCAGTTCTATTTAATAAAATATAAAGTCACAGAACGGGGTCGCTGACTGCTAAGGCGCATGGCGTGTAAAAGTCATTTCACTTTGCTGATTCCATAGCAGAAGAATTCTGAACTTCCACTGGCATTTATGTAAGCACAAAAACTGTGCGATGGCCATTTAATGGAATGGGTTTCTGTGGCTGAGCAGCTGCATGCAAGCCTCACATCATCCAATGGCAAGCGTGAGATGGAGTAGTGGAAAGCAAACAGACACTGAACTGTGGAGCATTGGAAATGTATTCTGTGCAGTGATAAATCATGTTTCTCTATTTGGCAGTCAGATGGGCCAGTCTTGTTTAGAAGGATGCCAGCAGTTACCTGCTGGACTACATTGTGCCAACTATGAAGTTTGGTGGAGGAGGGATAATGGTATGGGGCTGTCTTTCAGGTTTTGAGCTAAGCACCTTTTTTCCAGTGAAGAGCAATCTAAATGCTTCAGCATACCAAGTCAGTTTGGGGATGGACCTTTTCTGTTCTAACGTGACTGTGCCCCAGTGCACAAAGCAATGAGTTTGGTGTGCAGAACTTGACTGGCCCACACAGAGCCCTGACCTCAACCCCATCGAGTACCTTCGGGATGAACTGGAATGGAGATGAAGCCAGGCCTTCTAATCCAACATCTAATCAGCCTTCCAGAAAGAGTGGAATCTGTTATAGCTATAAATTCATATACAATGTCATTACAGTCCCTGTTGGTGTAATGGTCAGGTGTCCAAATACTGTTGTCCGTATAGTGTATTACTAAAAAAGCCAACAATACCGATATCCCTGCATTAGTAAAATTCTGACTCTTGGCTAGGCATGCACATCTAGGCACCCCTCTAAATCGCTGCTTCTTGCGGCACCTGGTTCCAGAAGAAAAGTTCTGTTAAGGAGCTTGGTGGTAATCTAACATAACTGGGTGAAAGCATCCGGAGAGATGGTCATGGGGAGAACATTGAAACCCCCTTTATGTTATTATTTTTTAAAATTCTGTTTATAAACATCTTTTTCAACAGTTGTCAGGACAGTTTATAAAACATACTACTCCACCAACATTCTTTCTTTAACATTCGGATACTATCATTTATAGCAAGTGCCACATAAACAAAACATTTTTGGTATAAAGCATTGGGGAGGGTGCAATTGGATAGGTGTTCCTGGTAGAGGGGAGGCATGGAAATTATGCCATGGTTCCCATACCTTATTTCACCTTGTTGTTCAGCAATGCCCAGATAATTTCCATGGTTGATCCAAATTTTGATGATTAAGATTGTGAGTTAAGGCGAGAGAGGGTATTTTTCATTAACTGGTAATGAGCAATTCAGCCACGTTACTGCCCTGTCTTAATAGTTTGTCAGGAGGTTTGATTAGAGATCGGAGCGGCCTTTATAATAAAATAAAAAACAGCTGGGTGAAGTGGCAATTGTACTTCCAAGATCTGCTGCAGGAGGTTTGAGGTTTATCTCTAGAATTATTCAATAAAGGGTCAGCTTCTCCATACATGAAAGAGCAATGCCTACCTCACCACAGTTTCTTCATCAGAGATTTTTCATTAACCGGTAATGAGCAATTTAGCCACGTTACTGCCCTGTCTTAATAGTTTGTCAGGAGGTTTGATTAGAGATCGGAGCGGCCTTTATAATAAAATAAAAAACAGCTGGGTGAAGTGGCAATTGTACTTCCAAGATCTGCTGCAGGAGGTTTGAGGTTTATCTCTAGAATTCTTCAATAAAGGGTCAGCTTCTCCATACATGAAAGAGTAATGCCTACCTCACCACAGTTTCTTCATCAGAGATTTTTTGTTGATTGTAAACCTAACACGGTGTAGTTTCACCGGGTCCAGATACCAGCAATGTGTACAATTTATAAGCCGTTTCTCATATACTCACATTACAGAAAGTTTGGCAATTGTAAGCCTCATGGATGAGCACTTATCGGTTAATGCCTTTATTTATTTATTTATTTATTTGAAAATACACTAGAGAAGTCGAGCCCCACTGTAATTTTGGTGTGACTGGTGTAATGGTTAATAAACGATTTCATATGGTACTGAATGCATGAATGTATGTATTACATATGATGAAGTGAGCCATTCATTAATGTGCAAAGGGTTTTATCATAGTACTTTTGTCCCCAACAGGTCCTCACATCTCCTCACGTTCTCCTGGGACGATACATCAGTGCTCAGAGTGTCAGAGATGTTTCAGTAGACGTTCATTTCTCGTCAACCATCGGAAAACTCATAGGGTCAATAATCGATTTTCATGCTCTATTTGTAAAGAATATTTCAGTTCCAAATACATTTTCAAAGTTCACCAACAATCTCATGAGGACAATTTGTTTTATCGTTCGGAGTGTGGGAAATCCTTCTCTGACAAAATTAGTTTCCAATCTCATAAACAAAATACCACTGGGGCGAAGCCATATCCATGTCCAGAGTGTGGGAGATGTTTTGCAAAAAAAACTTTTCTTCGCCTGCATCTGCATACACACACTGGAGAGAAACCTTTCAAATGCATGGAATGTGGCAAGAGTTTTACACAGAGAGGCAACCTTTTTAGACACAATCGCATTCACACTGGAGAGAAACCTTTCAAATGCATGGAATGTGGCAAGAGTTTCACACGGAGAGCCAGCCTTTGTAAACACAGTTGCATTCAGACTGGATAGAAACCATTTGTGTGTTTGCAGTGCGACCTTTGATCGTTCAAATCATGGTTGACATAGCAAAATTCACATTGGAGGAAATATTTTTGTGCATTAGAAATAAGTAGTCATCGGATATATGTTAAGACCTAGCAATCATAAAATGTGTTACTCACACTTTTTAAAGTTGCTCTCTTACTCCATGTAACATATCACACAGCGTATTCTTTTATTAAAACCTAAATTATCTTTGTGTCTGTCATTAATAGATGTCGCTTTTTTTGTATTTTAATTTCTGTAGTTGAGCTTTACATATAGACGCTCTTTAATCTAATTACCACTGTACGGTGATTAAATGTTTTCATTGGGCCTTATATAGTCTTACACAATTTCGTATGTGCATTGACTGTACAGACAGCCTTCTCTAAAATTCACACACCTCAATACCACAAACTAATTGTGTTTGAATTGTTTGCATATACTTTGACTAGAAAACACCCAGCTCTGGTCAATTATAAGTACAGGGTGGGTGCCAATGTCCATAATTTCAGATGTGGTAGAAAGGACTTGATCAGTTCTGGGTGTTTTTTTTATATAAATATTTTTATTGGATTATTTGATATAAAACATTGGTGATACAAGTGTCACTGAGTAAGACAATGATATTACGCATTGCAATATAAATGGAGAAGAGAATATGCAATAATTTCTTGACCATGTACACTAAGACATTAAAATTTTTACAGAACAATAAAATAGAGAAAGATTAACAATGATGAGTTAACAGCTAAGCTCCAGTGACCCTTGGCACATTGATCTTTAACAATATCCCCATTTTATTATTATTATTATTATTATCATGTATTCATAAGGACAACAGGTGTCCACAGTGGCATACAAAGTACAACAGCAAAATACAGTACAGACATACAAGGTAGGGATGGACAGCAAAGTACATAATAAAATACAATATTATTAATTACTCAATGGCATATGTCACAAAACATAGTATAGCTTGGAGCAGAGAAAGGGGAGGGGGACATGATAGCAGCTTTCACATATATCAAGGGTTGTGACCGGCTAGAGGAGGGTGGCATTTTTCAAAGGAAGAGGTGTAATAGAACACGAGGGCATGAATATAAACTGGAGGGCAGTAGATTCAAAGGAAATGTGTGGAAAAATTACTTCACTGAAAGGGTGATAGATAAGTGGAATATTCTCCCATCTGAGGGAGTAGAGGTAACACAGTAGAACAGTGTAAACATGCTTGGGATAAATATAAAGATATAAATTGAGGGTAAATAGGGTCTAGGGTCAGTATAGTTCTAAATAAACAACTGGGCAGACAGGATGGGCCATGTGGCTCTTATCTGACGTCACTTTCTATGTTTCTAATTTAAATAAAAACATATTTTATAACGAGATGCTGTCTGTGGAGTCCAACAGTATCTGTGGATCTTCCAGAAGAAATTGGGTTTCAAACCAAGTAGTATGCTGAAAGCAGAAATTTATCTGCTTTCTGAGAGAGGGAACCGGTGTATTTATGTATCTGGTCTAATTGTTAAAGAAATGTTTTGTCCAGTTTTCTTTGTCAAGCGTAACCTCTGACCACTCCATAATATTATAATATTTAATGAAATAGGGCAAGAATATGGGGTTGTATGGTGGATCCACTGCAAGAGGAAGCACCTTTGCGCTACTGCTGACAACATAAGCAACATTTCTTTATTTTGTTTACTGGGGTAATAATTCCTGAAACTGCCCACTCAGGTGTAAGAGGTGGTAAAAGAATGTTCTATATGCCAGAAATTCCATATGTGGGGACATTCCCAAAGACAATGAAAGATGGTCGCATAAGAGCCTCCACAGTTCAAGCAGTGAGGTAAATCAGAGACCCTGATCTAAAATCTCCCGTTTGATGAAAGATAAACTCTGTGAAAAATATTTAACACCATCTCCCTATAAGTAGTGCCTTGAAGCGATAAATCTTCTATTGTGAGAGCAGGAAAGATGGTCTTCCAGTGCGTCAAATCTGGACAGATGGTAGAATGATTATTATGGCCCGTATTCAGAGTACCGGACATATAACATATACGTCTGGCGTTTAGCGATTTTTACTACTGCGCATGCGTAGTCATTTTTTAACGTAATCTACGTATCTTTTTCTTACGTAGATTGCGTAAATCTCTTAAATATTGGTAATGTAGAAGGTTGTACCTCTCCCACTTAGGAATTTTGCCAACATGTTATCTACATCAAAATGCCAGGGCAATGGTGTAAAGTGTCCAATTACAGATCGTATATAGTAAATTGCTTGTTTGTGACATGTCAAGCTTTACCATAAATCAGGTGAAGTCTGTTGCCTTGTGGTTGGGGGACTTCTCCAGCCCAATGTCATATAATCAGTTTCTAGTTAAATTGACTTGGCGCTCGCTGAGCTATTTCAGGCTTAAATTTCCAAAATATGACATTCAAGGTTATTTTAAAATTATTTGGCATACAAGCAATTCATAGAAAAACTTTATATTTTCCATTATTGTGTAAGTGTAAAAGTGTCAGCTGTTTAGTCTAAATTGTAGCTGTAACTTATTATGAGTCTGTGTACATAGTGAAGCTCTTACACGCGGCAGCTTGTTACTTACGCTCAGCGCCGCGGCCCCCTCCAGCGTCTCTCTTCCTTAGGTGGGTCCGGAGGCTCGCCATCTTGCAGTGCACATCCTGGCTGTTGCCTGGCAGCCAGGACGCTTCTCCCGACAGGTTCAGGCGCCGCCATCTTGCGAATACGCGTCCTGGCTGTTGCCTAGCAGCCAGGACGCTTCTTTCAACGCCCAGCGGGTGCCGCCATCTTCTGATATGTGTCCTGGCCGTTGCCTAGTAGCCAGGACGCACATTATTGTCTGGCAGGGGGCGCGGCAGATTCTACCAATCACAGGACTCCAGCCTTCATATAAGGCAAGAGCATCTGTTACTCTTTGCAGATTATAGTGTTTTTGCTGGCTTCTCTGCTTCTCTCTCTTTCTCTCCTCCTAGTCTTTTTTTGGTCTGCTTTTCTCCTGATTGTTGAGCGTCCTTCCTGCATTGTTCCTTGTGTTCATCTGTGTCCCCATCCATCCTTGATCCTTGCCTCTGTTGTGGTTGCCTGCTGTATGTGTGAGTGTGAGTCCACTGTTGGTCTCACTGTTTGTTTGGGTGTTGTGCTTTTTCACTTTGGGTATCTCTGCTTCCTGGCATTGTTCAGTGTACTGACCCGCACGCATAGGAGTTATCCGCCAGGGGCCGCGACCTGCCTTGTTCTGCATCCCAAACTGTCCCTACCATCAGGGGCTCCAGTGAACACCAGAACTCTGGTTAGAATTCGCACCCTGGTGAGCAGTCTCCTAACAGAAGCTGTACCTGTTTAATGTGCAAAGGACCTCTCCTCGGTTGGTACCTGCTCGTGTCCGAGAGTCAGCAAAGAAATGATTCTGAATCTTTGCCTTGAATGTCTTTAATTGCTTGTAATAATGAAAGTAACAATGACACAATATGTATTTAGTAAAAAAAAAAAACACAAAAACAGCAATGCTCCAAAACCTTTATTTTTTAAATGTACTTTCTGTCTAACAATAAAATAGAGGGCAGGTGTTGATACCATAGTATACACATAACAGATGAGGAAAACAAAAACAGAAATTAGGACAAAAGACCAAGTTTTATCCAGGTGCACTATCAGCTTAAACCTCGTGATGACCAGATAAAGAAGCTGAATTTTTTGCAATCAAATTCTCTAACAACTTTTCCGTTAGTAAAGATGTGTTGCTGCTCCCTGTGATGGATCCTGAGCTCTTAAAATGTGATCTTTATCTCTGTAATTTACAAATTTTTATGATAACTCCACTGAAACTGCCCTGACTAAGGTCACAAATTATCTCCTTTCTGCCAAATCTAAGGGCAACTACTCCCTGCTCATCCTCCTGGATCTATCAGCAGCCTTTGACACTGTTGATCACCCTCTCCTGCTCCACACCCTTCGCTCCCTTGGCCTATCTGGCTCTGTCCATTCCTGGTTCTCCTCCTATCTCTCAGACCGCTCCTTCTCTGTCATAATCCCTAACTCCTCCTCCCCTACCACTCCTCTTCCCGTTGGCATGCCCCAGGGCTCAGTCCTTGGTCCTCTTCTGTTCTCACTCTACACCTCCTCTCTGGTTGACCTCATCAGCTCCTTTGGCTTTAACTACCACCTCTATGCCGACTACACTCAAATCTATCTCTCCTCCCCTGACATCTCCCCCGAACTTCTGTCTAAAGTGTCAGATTGCCTCTCTGCATTTCCTCATGGATGTCCGATCGCTTTCTCAAGCTTAACATGGCCAAAACTGAAATTGTAGTCTTTCCTCCTTCTCGTATCCCCTGTATCCCTACTATCTCCATTACTATTGGTGACTCCACCATCTCCTCCTCCACCTAAGCCCACTGTCTGGACGTCATCCTGGACTCCTTTCTCTCCTTCACCCCCTCATCCGCGCCCTCTTACTGTCCTGCTGCTTTTATCGACATTGCTCGCATCAGACCCTTCTTAACTGCCGATGCCACTAAAACACTCATTCACTCTCTTGTTATCTCCCGTCTGGACTACTGCAACATTCTCCTCTCTGGCCTCCCTCTGGTTCGTCTCTCACCCCTACAATCTATACTAAATGCTGCAGCCAGACTCATCTTCCTCTCCAAATACACTGCCTCCACCTCTCCTCTCTGTCAATCTCTATACCTATCCCCCTCAGAATTCTCTTCAAGCTTCTCACCACAACTTACAAGACTCTCTCCTAATCCACTACTCCCTATCTCTCCTCCCTTATCTCCATCCACACTCCCTCCCGTCCCCTCCGCTCTGCTGGTGACCATCGCCTCAACTCCAACCTGATAACATTGCCTCAACTCCAACCTGATAACTACCTCTCACTCCCACATCCAAGACTTCTTCCGGGCCGTTCCTTTCCATTGGAACAACCTACCACCTCCTATCAGGCAATCCAGCACCCTCCAATCCTTCAAACGCTGTGTTTCCTGTTTATTTGACCTCTCTCACTTAGCATGTTAACTCTTATGTGCAAGGTCTTCCTCCCTCTTGTCATCACCACTCTTCCTTGTCCTCATCATTTCTCACTTTTTTCTCTCCATTGTCTTTCTCTTTTGTTACTCATCTGCTCCTACACACATATCCTGCATCTTTTTTTTTATTTTTATTTTTTTGTACTGTATTTAAATTTTGCTTTGTACATGTATTGTGTTCCTTGTTCATGTATTTTATAGCCTCTGTTAATTATTGTATTGAATTTTATATGTAACTATTGTCTTTGCTATTGCCTCTGTATTGCGCTGATGATAAGGATTGTGTGTGGTGGCGGGAGTGGGTATTTCCGTTAACTGGTAATGAGTAATTCAACCACATTGCCATGTATCAATAGCTTGTCAGATGATTTGGTTAGAGATCTAAGCAGCCATAATAAAAACAGCTGGGTTCGGTGGCAGTCTTCCTTCTAAGATCTCCAGAATTATTCCATGTAGGGGCAGCTTCTCCAAATATGACAGAGCATGTCTACCTCACCACAGTTTCTTCAGCAGAGATTATGATATTATTATATACAGTGTATATAATAATATACAATATGTAAGCAGTTTCTCTGATACTCATTTTGATAGAACCCTTGGCAATTCTAAGCCTCGTGGATGAGCACTTCTCGTTGACCAATGCCTTTATTTATTTATTTTAAAGCACACTAGTGAAGTCAAACCTCCACTAGGATCTTGGTGTGACTGGTACAATGGTTAATTAATGATTTCATATGGTATTGAATAATGCCAGAATGCATATATTACATATGATGAAGTGATCTATTCACTGATGTTCAGAGGGTTTTATCTTAGTACTTTTGTCCCCAACAGGTCCCCACATCTCCTCATGTTCTCCTGGGAAGATTCATCAGTGCTCAGAGTGTCAGAGAGGTTTTAATAGACGTTCAGCTCTTGTCACCCATCAGAAAACTCACAGGGCCAATAATCGGTTTTCATGCTCTGTTTGTAAAGAGTATTTCAGTTCCAAATCCATTTTCAAAGCTCATCAGCAATCTCATGAGGACAATTTGTTTTATTGTTCTGATTATGGAAAATCTTTTTCTGACCAGGTTAATTTTCTGTCGCATAAACAAACTCACAGCAGGGAGAAGCCATTTCCATGTTCGGAGTGTGGGAGATGTTTTGCGAAAAAATTTATTCTTCGCCTACATCTGCATACACACACTGGAGAGAAGCCTTTCAAGTGCATGGAGTGTAGCAAATGTTTCACTCAGAGAAGCAACCTTTTTAGACACAATCGCATTCACACTGGAGAGAAGCCTTTCAAGTGCACAGAATGTGGCAAGAGCTTTACACGGAGAGCCATCCTTTGTAAACACAATTCCATTCACACTAGATAGAAACCATTTGTGCGTTTGCAGTGCAACCTTCGATGATTTGCTGATAGTTTTATATCTTGGTCAACATAGCAAAATTCACACAAAATTCACGCAAAATTAAAATTTTCGTGCAAGACAAAAAAGAAGTCAATTGGATTTATATAAAGGCTTAGGAATCGTAAAATATGTTTAGTTACGCTTTTTAAAATTACCCTCTTGCTCCATTAAAAAGTCAATGTCGAGCAACATATTCATTTATTAAAACTTACGTTGTCTGTGTCTGTCATTAATAAATATGTCACTTTTGTGCACTTGAATTTCATTAGTTAAACTTTACATATAGATGCTCTTCAATAAAATTTCCACTGCAAGGTGATTAAATGTTAAATGTCAGTTGGCTTTATGTTGACTTGTATGCATGAAAGCGTTATTCAGTTGTGTCTCTGCTGTATGACTTGCCCTAGAGAAGATTTATTCCCCCCTTCCGCCTTGTAGAAATAGGTAGACTTAAACTTAAGAAGTCCAATAGAGATACGTTTAGGGCTATGTGCTCATTATATGCTGTACCTGGCATACCTAGTGCTGGTTCCCATGTAGGTGAATCATTTTAACTTACGTAACCATTTTTATTTTTTTGCAGTGCGGTTACCCAGAAAGCCCACAAATGTGTGTGATGAGTCTAGACATACATTTATTAATTGCTTTTAAATTGTGTGCACATAATTTAAGTACCATCTTTCACTGAAAATAAGACCAGGTCTTATATTTTTTTTTCTTCAAAAAAGGCCCTAGGGCTTATTTCTTATTTTTTTATTTTATCCCCTTTTGTACTCTTGTACTGTTAGCAGTGAAGTACACTGTAGGGTTGTGTATTTATCCCCTCTTGTATTTAGGTTAGCAGTGAAGTACACTGTAGTGTTGTGTATTTATCACCTCTTGTATTTAGGTTAGCAGTGAAGTACACTGTAGGGTTGTGTATTTATCCCCTCTTGTATTTAGGTTAGCAGTGAAGCACACTGTAGGGTTGTGTATTTATCCCCTCTTGTATTTAGGTTAGCAGTGAAGCACATTTTAATTTTTTTTTTTGTATAGGGGAGATGAATCTTGGTGGTGGGTCTGTGGTGAGTTAAACAGCTGAAGCTGGGGTTCAGCGTCAACTAGACACATAATATGGCGCCTATTGAGCAGAAAATGGACGCTTACCTTTACTGTGCACACTGTAGTTCACTTGCTCAGAGCCCGATGCACTGAGCACCACCAGTCTGCCCAAAGTATTTGTCAGCAGTAGACCACAGCTGCGGAGGCAGGGCTCACTCACCGAAGGTTCCGAGAGGGAGGCTCACAGTGACAGTGGGCCAAGCGCGTGGACGCTCACACTCCGGGAAGCCTAGTTGCTCAGCGGAGTCAGGACGCACTGCAGGGCTTATTTTCGGGGTGGGGCTTATATTTCAGGAAATATGAAAAATCAAGGTAGGGCTTATTTTATGACTAGGTCTTATTTTCGGGGAAACAGGGTAGCAATAATACACTCAACTCTGGTCAATTATAAGTACAGGGTGAGCGCCAATGTCCAACATTTCAGATGTGGTAGAAAAGACTTGATCAGACCTGGGTATTTTTTTTTATTATTTGATATAAAATATTGGTGATACATTTGTCATTTAGTAAGGCAATAATATTACACATTATAATAGCAACAGAGAAGAAAATATGCAATAATTTCCTGTTAACGAAAACTATCACATATTAAGATTTTTAAAGAGTAATAAAAAAAGAGAAGTCTCCAGTGACCCTCGGCACATTGATCTTTAACAATTCCCCCATGTATCTTACAATGAAATGCTGTCTGTTGAGCCCAAAAATATTGGTGGATCTGTGCAGTACAGGTGGGAGTGCTGGCCGCCATTAATGATTTGTATTTGGGTAATATCCCAATAAATGCAACAGAGCAGTAATTCAGATAAAAATACGATTAACTAAATATTATAAAAAATAAATAAAAATAGTGTTTACATGTGCAGTGAATCAATATATCACAAATCTTTTAAAATAATGCTGTTAAAAGTGATAAAAACCTCTAATAAAGTGCACAATGGTAAAGATATGGAACAAATTCAATAAAGGCTGTAGTGATAACCTCTAATAAAGTGCAGCACGGTAAAAATATTAAAATAGATATAAATTGCTAATAAATGTTGAATTAGTATTTGATTTTTTAACGGATATCACAACCAGGGGGCGGAGGCTAACTAGGACAACATAGAGAACAGACAGGAACTGCAGACAGACAAGGGCATTCCATGCACTAACTCAGTGACTCCCCCGAAGGGGAAACCACACAAGCACATGGGGAAGAAGAGAGCAAGAGTAGACAGGAGGGAATACATGGGAGCGCAGATGGGTGACGCTGGGAGAACAAGGCAGGGAGTCATAAGCAATAAGGGCACTCAGAAATCACGAAGGCAGAAGCACAAGACACTGGAGCAAAAATACATGAGCAGGTCACTGGTTCGAGAAGCAAGCACTATAACCGGCAGAGTAAAACTGCCTAAATATAGGATATGCTGCCCAGTGATTCTACAGCAGGGACCAGCACGCCGTTTCTGATTGGCTGTTCTCAAACGTGAGGACGCAGATTAAATCCATAATACTAGACAGAGAGCACACGCCCGAATGGCTGCAGTGGTGCTCAGAGCCCAGTCTATACGTGCCATGTAGTTAGCGACGGCACACAGCGGTGAACTGGAGTTTGAGAGAAAAATTCAGTTAAGGATTAAGAAAAATTTGAAAAATTGTTTAAAAAAAACCCCCTCGCAATTATTAAGGTATAGAAGGCCTGCTTCTAATATGGATAATACCATGCAAGAATCTCTGACTAACTTAGAATCTTTGACAATTGAGAGTCAGAGTAAAAAAAAGAAGAAAACAGTGGATCAAATAAGGATGTAACAACAAATGATGACAAATTGATAAATCAGTAATAAAAAAATAATAATAATGAGTCCTGACAAGAAGGAAGAAGAAACAATAAAACATCCTTATAGGGACTCTTACAGGGAGAGTAATAATTGGGAGAGAAGTAATCAACACTATGCCAATAGGAGGGATAATGAAGATTTTTATAAAAGGGAGTCGAACTATTTCTTCCACTTAGATCAGGGAATCAAAAATGATCGTAGTTTTAATAATGGACCCCCCAAAAACTTTAATAACAGAGACTATAAAGATAATTTTAGACCATATTACGACTGGGGTTACAAGGATCATTTAAAACCACGTAATAACTTTTATAACAGGAGATTTAAAAATGAATACGATAACGGTTGGAGAGATAGTAGCAATAACCCAGGGTACTAGCAATGGGCTGGATCCAGACTTAAGAAGGAGCTTGAAATCAAGAGAGGAAAGTTATTCCTGGGTTAAACCATGTTGATTGTAGGGGAGTAATATTTAATCTGTTGCAAACAATATAAGAGTTGAGAGGTGATATTTCCTATCACAAGTCTAAATAACAGTGTAATAGTAAAGCTGGTCAGTATCTGTGTGCAGTAATCAATTCAAAGATATATCCCTGCATGCAAAGAAGAATACAATTAACTTGACTCACCCTGAAATCAACATGGCTGTGCCCAGGTTTATCCTTCCTCTCTTAATTTGAAGCGCCTTCTTAAGTCTGGATCCAGCCCAATATCAACAGCGTCAATATGAAAACTCTCAGTTTGAACTTCCACTCCACAATAGATTCTCCATATTATGGAGGATTTCTAATATCTGTCTTGTGTTTTTATGAACAGACAGGTTGTCAGCAACTGGAGATTGAGTCTAAATTCTGGTGGTCCGTGTCACGTTAGTGTATAGTTGTCTATTCTTTGTGTATTCTTTGCGTTTTTTACTAACATATGGCCATGGAGTTCCGCCTTTGCCACTTCCTTATTTAAGATGGGGTTATTCATGTGTAACAAATTATCCCAATCTTACACAATCTAGTTGGTCTTTAAAAATACACAAAATTCTACCAATTTTTTGCCAATTTCCTTCCTACTTTTTACTAAAGATGGGAAGGAAATTTCCATATATAATCCTGAGGTCATGAATAATGTCATTGAAGAGAAATGGTTATGGGTCTGTGATCTGACATTAAAATTATATTGTGGCTATAATACCACTTTCACATCACCACCCTTGAAAAACATAGATTTTCAACCCAGGCGTATTGCCGTGTCAAAAAAACCTAGCCTCATTATAAGTCCACCTATAACCTGGGAAATACGTGGGTCTGAATGTTTCACAAGGGCCATGAATTTTCCGGGTCTGCCCTTTCAATCAACTGTCAATCATCCTCAAGAGGAGCTGTTATTTGCTGGAAAAAATAGTCATGTAAAGGGGACTTAACTTTTTGCACACATTGATGATGTCAGTACTGGTAGAGTAGAAATAGACCGCACAGCATCATATAATTTTAGTGGGTAATATAACTCCCCCAATCGGGAGGTGCTCCTTCAATGATTTAAACTACACAAGTTAATCCAATAGCAGGCTCCTACAAAGAAGGCAAGGCGAAATGCACTTCAGGACTCTCTGTGTCCGCCTCCGTGCGGAGGCGGCTGCTCTATGACTGAATCTGTTTCTTGAACTCATGCTGCATTATTGATCCGCATCTCCAGGGGATTTAACAGGGACACTATACTGCCTAGGAATAGGTGAAGCGTGGGCCGTGAGGCCGCTATGGGGATTGTTTTTTAGGGACAGTATTAACTTCTCTAATGGGTTGCAGCTTCAAATGTAATTCTTATTACCTGCCATGTCTGTTGTTACAGCTATTACTGTCTGATATTTTGCCAACATATTTCGCCTATCAATGATTTTATTGTTGTACCATTAAATTAAATTTTGTATATTTAATTATTTTAATTGTTTTTGTTTTTTATGGAGTTGCTACCAATTTATCATTAGGATAATTAGTGCTGTCATGTCTGTGTGATAGCTTATTGTTGTATTTACTGATGTCAGTACTGGGTGGCCATTTCAACTGCATTGATTTCCATGATGGCCAACAAATCATTTATGTGAAGCTCAGAGCTCATGGTTTTATGGTTTATTTTGCTGTTTTAGACAGCAAATGATAGCCTGGTTCAGCTGTTTACATTGTAGAAGATTTCACATTTCGATATGGACAGAAGAAGTGCGCTATTCATGGCAGAGAGGAAGAATTCTCAGCGCTGGTCCATGATGTCCATTCTGAGATTTAGAACCTTCAGTGACTGGAGATTGTGGCCCGAAGCTTTCTGGGCAACTGTGGAAGCTTTTGAGGATGAACAGTGGACGGCACTCTCTTGGATGTCACGTGGGACATTTCATTATGTGTTGGACCTCGTTTCCCCAGTACTGTCCAGACAGAGCACAACATTACTGATTCCCATTCCACCCAGGAGGAGGCTAGCCATTGTGTTGTGGTGGTATGCTACCCCCGGGGAATACTGCACAATTTCCTGCATCTTTGGAGTCGGGATTTCCACGGTCTCAAATCTTGTGCGTGAGGAACATGGAGTCATTGATGGAAGCACTGTATCATCGCTTCATCTCTTTGACTCAAGGACAGTGTCTGAATGACACGATTGCTGGCTTCATGAGATGAGGATACCTGCAGTGTGCTGGAGTAATTGATGGAACACACATCCCCATCTTAGTCCCTGCAGAAAACTCTGTGCATTACCACGACTGGAAAGGTTGGCATTCCATCATTCTACAGGCTTTAGTTGACCACAATCCTTTTACATTTCTTTGTCACTGAGACTTATGATATGTAATGCAACTGAATGCGTTTGGGCGATGGCGCCGTTTGTTAAAATGCACAGACATTGGGCCAGATCCTGAGCTAAGTACGTTAGCATATTTACACTAGCCGATGACGTCAAATTGGCTATTTGTATTTACTGCGCATGTGTGTGGCAGATGTTACACCACATAACTCCTAACGTACGTACCATCAGGATAAATATGAAGTAAGGGGTGGGGCATCAATACAACAACCGTAATTACGCTTTGGAGGCAGTGGAAGGTATTTAAATTGGACAGTATGGGCTGGGTTAGCCCGTCACGTACGTAAATTCATTACGTATGTCAATAGTTACGCTATGGAAAGTTAAGGTAAGGTTTGGGGAGTGCATAGGGGAGTGTATAGAAATGACACTAGCGTAAATACGCTACGCGTTCTAACGTAACAACCACAATCCAGGTCTGGATTTACCCCATTGACAACAAGCCTGTGCCTCATGTGGTTGCTGTATTTTGTACAACATATGCGAAGTTCAGAAAAAGCCATGTCTGCCGTAGTGGAACTTAATGGACTTGGAAGTACCCAAACCCAACCAAGGGTGAGCGTCACAACACCACTGTGGAACTCATTTGCACGACCCTCACTGCAAACCGGTATTCTTTCTAGTAATAAAGGGCCTGATCCAGACCTCCGCCCGTCACCATATTTACGGCGGGAGGATGTGTAATATCGGCAGTTTTGCCGATCTGCTCATGCGACGGGCAGATGTTGCCTGGCGTAGCTAGAGTTTTTCTTTGAGGGGGCGTTCCTTGCCGTAACTACTCTGCAATTACGGAAGGTAGGTGGGGGAGGGCAGGGAAATTAGGAAGGGAGGGCTGGGTTATGTCATTATGATCATGTGGCCGACGTAATGACACACTGTTATGCTGCCTGAAGTTAGGGTAGCCTTCAGCCGGCGTAACATTGTCTAATTACACCGGGCAAAGGGGGAGTGTTGGGGGGGAGTGCATGCCGATACGCTGTGTGTTAGTATGCACAGCGCTTCGGCGTAGGTCTGGATCATGCTCAAATACACAATGTTTATATACAAAATAAGTTTATTTGGCCTAAAAAGTTATTTTTTTAAAGTTGCATGTTATGTCATATGCTGCTTTTTTGTTAGACCTATGAAGTGCTTCTGAAAACATACTAAAATAAAACAAAAATATTAATATATTACAATATAAACTTTGTAAACAAATTCATTCATAATAACATCCAAAATTTACAACTGTTTGTAACTAAAGAATTGTACTTGTGGTTGGGCAGGTTATAAGCAGCAGCAAAGCTTTGATTGTTGGTGCCTAGGTGGCTATGAAACACCAGGAAAACTTGCTGCTTGCTGGTCAGGTGGATCTGGAGGTGGAGATACACCAAAGGTTGTTGATTGGTGGCCAGGTGGATGTTGAGATAGAGGTACATCAAAGGTTATTGATTGGTGGTCAGGTGAATCTGGAGGTGGAGGTACAACAAAGGTTGTTAATTTGTCCTACTTCCCAGATCTGCCTCAAGAGGTGTGAAGTTTATCTCCAGAATTATTCCATGAAGGTATATTAGTGTTCAAGTGGATGAGGTATATATTTATACTTTAGTAGTATGTCAATTTATTATGACTTTTGTGGTTTAATAAATATTTTTAATGATTTGAATGTTGGACATCACTTTTTCTGCTGTTCTGAGGTCTTTAAGCGCTGCAGTATGTTTTGTTAATTCTTTATTCCATGATGGAAACATACAGTGTAGATTGGCCGGGTCCATATACCAGCATGTATACAATTGATAAGCAGTTTCTCTGATCCTTTAGTTTTTCATTCAATGAACAATGTTATAGAAGATTTTATTTGCCAATCAACCTGTGTATACACTACATGCATTTTTAGAGTCTTCATTATCTAATGGTTTGATCTGTAAAATGAAACTATTTAAAAGATACGATTAAACAATTGTGCGTACTTTGCAGCGATCAGACTCGTTTATCAGGTGACTGGAACAATAATTGTTAGAAAAGATTGTAGTGTGTAGAGGTCTTAAGCCTTATGGATGACCACTCCTCCTGAACTTTGTTTTATTTTCATTTTTTTTATGCACACTGGACTACACACAGACATTTTGGTGTGGTTAATGAAATGGTTAATGTATGTAATACACATGATGAAGTGATCCATTCACTGATGTGCAAAGGGTTTTATCTTAGTACTTTTGTCCCCAACAGGTCCCCACATCACCTCACCTTCTCCTGGGAAGAAACATCAATGCTCGGAGTTACAGAAATGTTTCAGTAGATGTTCAATTCTTGTCAACCGTCAGAAAACTCACAAAGCCGATACTTTGTTTTCATGCTCTCTTTGTAAAGAATATTTCAGTTCCAAATCTACCTTAATAGATCACCAGCAATCTCATGAAGGTAGTTTCTTTAATAGTGGGGAATATTTTTCTGATAAAATTAGTTTTCGATCGCATAAAATAACTCACACCAGTGAGAAGCCATTTCCATGCTCGGTGTGTGGGAGATGTTTTTCGAAAAAATGTCATCTTCTTAGGCATCTGTATACACACACTGGAGAGAAGCCGTTCAAGTGCACAGAATGTGGCAAGGGTTTTACCCAGAGATACAGTCTTGGGAAACACATTCTCATTCACACTGGAGAGAAGCCTTTCAAGTGCATGGAATGTGGCAAAAGTTTTACCCAGAGATCCAGTCTTTTGATACACAGTCGCATTCACACCGGAGAGAAACCATTTGTGTGTTCGCAATGTGGCCATCGATTTGCTGATAGTTCCAATCTTATTCGACATAGCAAGATTCACGCTGGAGGAAATCTTTTGATGCAAGGAAAATAATCAGTCATTTGGATTTAGATGTTCAAGTTGTTATTGTTTCTTTCATTAATACATATGTCACTATTGTGTATTCAAATTTCTTTGTTTTAACTTTGCATATTTACAATCTTTAATAAAAATTCTACTTTAAACAAATTTAATGTTTCCAGTGGGTCTTAGGTAGACTTGTATTCACATAGGGTGTTTTCATTATATAGGAAATGAACCTGAGCCTTGGTGTTCAAAAGAGCAGACAAATTTTATCTCAGAGCGCAAGAACATCAATCAGGGAATGCTACCCTGACAAAGAAAGAAAGAAAAACAAAATAAATATGTTCTGCGCTAGAGGTAAAAGACACAAACTCAGTAATAAAAATTGATTTATTATCTTAAAACAAGACTGTATAAAGCAGTAAAATACACAGTTACTTCTTTCAAACTTTATATATTGCCGTGGACTTAATGCTGGAAAGATGGATAAAGCAACCAGTATTATTAATAGGCATTCATCTTGTATATAGTCAGCCTAAGGGTAGTAGTAGCAGATTGTTGCAAACTAGTATCTTTGAATGAATAGAAACCCTGTTGCTATAAATCCTGACCTGGCACTTTCCTCCAAGAGGACGCTAAGTCAGCAATCTTGCAGTTGTGATGACACGGTGAAGGAAATAGTTCAGCATATAGTTGTAAATAAATGTTACTGAAAGGTACAGAGATCCAGGGATAAGACCTGTTGGCCTGATAATGGACAGTTGGGGTTCCAACATAAAAATTTGCAGGCTCTTGTGACAAACATACGGCAAAATAAAACCAGCAGAGAAGGTATAGTTATCACACGTGTTCACATTGGATTCAAATGGAGTGCTGGCTTTTCCGTTGCTCTGTATCGTCTCAGGGGGATATAAACATCCAGCATGGGTTGTAGCAATCCTTAGGACATATGAAATCAAATCATATATTAATTGTTCAAGCACGAACATCATATATCTACTCTTCTGTAAATGCGGAGCCCAATATGTGGGGCGAACCACCCGCGCTTTGAAGACTAGATATATGGAGCACCGTAGGAATGTAATAAAACAAAATCCAAAAGCAATATAGCCATGCACTTTATAGAATGTTGTAACTCTAATGTTTCCCATTTAAAAGTGATAGGGATAGAAAAAGTCCCACCGACCGAAAGGGGAGGCGACAGATTTAAGACACTCTGTCGCAGAGAAGCCTACTGGATTAATTTATTACAAACATTACTTTCCGTGGGTCTAAATGATGTTATAGATATGGACTTCTAGTGATTTATAAGGTATTCATGTTTTCCTTTTCATTATTTCACAAATTAATTTTCTCTCTATTACTACTTCTAGTTTAGATATATATATATTGGTAAAAACGTGACATACACCTTTACACAGGAGTCATACATTGTAATCAGTACACGTATGTATGTCCTGTTTTATGTACTAACGGGAGATTTGCTGTTTTATGTCCAATTAAAATCTGAATTTTATTGCACTATGGAGCGCTCTTTTCATTTTGTTTACCAATAGATTGCAATTTGACTGGAACAGAGACCCGTCATTGGAAAAGAAGCAGCGGTCTGTGTTTCGAGACCTAGTGCTAAAAAAAACTCTGAACTCTGGACTTATCCACTCATAGCCGTGAGCGCACAATATAATTGGTGTTTCTATATATATATATGCATGTTTATATATATATGCATGTTAAAAAAAAATTCCAGGGGGGGCCCCGCATATTTTCAATCCTGGACCCCGCAATTTCTGATGGTGGCCCTGCTGGGTTGCATAAGGAGAGGAATTAGTATATATATATATATATATATATATATATATATATAGGGTCCATTATATAACTTTAGCCATCTCCTCCTTTTTCTTCTTGTTTCTCCTTTTACATGTAATATATGACCTTTTGCAAAGGTAGATGTTATATATGTTTGAATATTAATCAACTTAAATACAATAATTATAAACCCTCTTTTTTCGTCTGGTAAAATAATGGGGAAGTATCCCTTTAAATCTGATAAATGTGTTAATTTGTATTATAATCTAAAATATCTGTGTTATAATATATAATATCTAATCTCTTGTATTGATTACAATGTATGACTCCTGTGTAAAGGTGTATGTCACGTTTTTGAAAAATGAATCAACTTAAAATCTTTTTTCGTCTGGTAAAATAATGAGGAAATATCCCTTTAAATCTGACGATGTGTTAACCTATGCTATCTCAGTAAGATATACAACATGTTTATTTTTTTAAGAATGTTTAATGATAATATACAATACTAATAATTCTCTTGCTTCACAACCTCAGTAAAATTGTGCTTTCCTGTATTGGTGTATGTAAGCCTCGCTCCTTGCAGCTGGAGCTTAATTAATCAGCAGGATAAAGATAAAAACCCCGCCAAACTGGCTAAGAGACTACTCCTTCTGAAGAAACTGTCAGATCAGACAGTGAAACGCGTCAAGGTGCCTGTTAATCTGACTTTTGCTATGACCTATCAGCTTTCAACCTTTGCCTATCTCCGTAAGCCTTGCAATAAAGAACTTTCAAAGTTGTAAACATGCTCTTGCTGGCGTGTGTCCCCAGATGGAGGAGTGCTACAGTCCATGCTGAATGTTTATATCCCCCTGAGACGATACAGAGCAACGCAAAAGCCAGCATTCCATTTGAATCCAATGTGAACACGTGTGGTAACTATACTGTCAGGAACAGGTATAATTACTATCTGAAATGTACAATATTCACTAAATTTGTTAATTATTGTTGGGAACAAAGACATTTACTGTGGACATTTGTCTTCACATCTCAAGGGGTCTGTCTGAATAGCCAAATGTCCCTTTAGGAGTCAGGCAGAGAAGGGAAATGGTCTGATACCATTCACACGTTACCTGGCTTCAAAAGGAACATTACAGACAAGAGACTCCAGCACCCCAGGGGGGGAAGCATCCGAGTAACATCTAGACGGGACACAAAGATTTGGATCTAGAATCAAAGCAGTGCTCATATTTTGGGGAAATTCATACTTTCTCATATTTGTGGATACCCCAAACTTTAGAGAAGTATGACACTTGCTCCGGTTGGTAATACTAAGAATTTTGGAGTCGGTGGCATGTTTGGAGGGGGTCTTAATAAGCTACAGGGCATGCATGTATCTGGCCTAGGTATTGTTCGGAAGCTAAACGTCCATCATAAAGTCAGGGATGTGAATATCATACTTGTATCAGTGGTACAACCACTGATAGGCAGAAATATGGTTTCATGGTTTAGTTATCAAAATCAGAGTGGCAGTTTCCAGAATCTCAGACCAGCCCCATACTGAGGTCACAGCCTGCTAACCAATCACCTCTCCTTGCCAGGGGGAGGAGAGATAGACTGATAAAGTATCTTTAAAATGGAATCTGGACAAGGCTTAGCATGGTTCCAGGTGGGTTCCAGATTGCTAGTCTGGGGGAATAATCCATTGTTTCTGCTAAATCCCTAGCAAGGGAGTAATCTCAATGCAGGTGATTATTTTCTGTTTTGTTCCCTTTTATTTTAAATTGCTTGTATGTCTTTTTTTTTTATTCTGTTTTAGTCTTGTAACCTTTTATTGTTAAATATCTCTTTTTTTATGTAATAAGAGTTGTACCTTTTTGTAGAATAAATTTTACATTTATTTTGCCTTATTCATATTTGCTCTGAAAGCCCTACTCCCTGAAGAGACTTGACTACTTTTGGCTACTGTAACTGATAAGGGAAATAACTCACGAGGTGATCATTTCAATAACTGCTGTTACTAATCCAGGGGGATTTATAGAAATAAGGTCTTGGCGTGATAGTTTCGTTCAGTGTGTTATAGCTTTGTTGATAGGTTCGCGTTAACCTTTAAAAACGCGTGATGGCAACTTGAATATTTGGGGTAAATATAGAGATTTAACATGATAGAGGTGGGTGGTGCTAGACTATTAATGTGGATTTAATTTGCTAGGCCCCCAGGTAAACATAAATTTGGGTTTCCAAGTCAGGGATTCTGACGTAGGTGGTCCAGGTTCCTGACACATACCTTCTCTGCTGGTTTTATTTTGCCTTACGTTTGCCACAGTAGCCTTCAATTTTATATGTTGGAAACCCCCGTCTGAATTCATTGCGGGGATAAGAGGAAGACGTTCCTCTAGACATATTACTAATAATTGGCTAAACAGTGTACTATTAAATTACCAGAGCTCTTCCCGTTATCAGGCCAGCAGGTCTTATCCCTGGATCTCTGTACCTTTCAGTAACATTTATTCACAACTATATGCTGAACTATTTCCTTCACCGTGTCATCACAACTGCAAGATTTCTGACTTAGCGTCCTCTTGGAGGAAAGAGCCTAGTCAGGATTTATAGCAACAGTGTCTCCATTTGGTCAAAGATACTAGTCTATAACAATTTCTCTCATTGTGTCATCACAACTGTCTTTATAAAATCTCTGACTTAGCGTCCTCTTGGAGGAAAGTGCCAGGTCAGGACTTTTAGCAACATTGTTTTTATTTGTTCAAAGATACTAGTTTGCAACAATCTGCTACTACTACCTTTAGGCTGACTATATACAGGATGAATGTCTATTAATAATACTGGTTGCTTTATCCATCTTTCCAGCATTAAGTCCACGGCAATATATAACGTATGAAAGAAGTAACTGTGTATTTTACTGCTTTATACTGTCTTGATTTAAGATAATAAATCAATTTTTATTACTGAGGTTGTGTCTTTTACCTCTAGCGCAGAACATATTTATTTTGTTTTCATTTGTGTCTTTGCTCTATCATGCACACTAGGTGAGAATTGCCCCATGAAGAAATTGGTAGCCGCAAACTTAAGAAGTCCAACAGAGACGCTGGGCCGGATTCAGAGCTCCAGGCGCATTGCATATGCGCCCGGAGTTTTCCAATTTGTGCTATTGCGCATGCGTAGTAATGTTCTAACATCATCTACGTTTCTTGTTAAGACTGGAATCTGCATAAGTAGTGCTGAGATGAATAGTTATATATTCCCATAGAGGTTTTAGCGTACAGTATATAACCTTTTTTTTTTTTTTTTTTTTTAAGAAGTGTGGTTATGTATACATACATATGTGTACATATAATACAAATGTGTGTGATAATTTGCCTCATGTTCAAAGAGCATTGTGTATTCATTTTATGTGTCGTATTCATATTTTGTCTCTTAAGTGTATTATCTTTAAAGACACTATAAAGACACTATTTGGCCTTTTGTAAAAAACACATAATTCATTGTCATGTGGTAATTGTGTATGCATTGTGTGCACATACCTTAAGTAGCAAAAATACACCCAACTCAGCTGCAGTATTTCACAAGTGGTACAAAAGACCAATATCAGACCTTTTATACTACATAAAGACTGCGCTCCATCCTACCAAGACCACTACCATTATTTGCATGGACGTCATATATAAGGAACCTACCAATATATTTCCAATCTCTCCTCACTTAATATCTTTCTTTTGCTCTTTTCCTGTTACCCCCCCCCCTTTCGTGCTCCCCTGTCTCTTCAGTTATCACTGAAATAACAAAACAGCTGATGATATTGATGTCCCTGTATGACCAAGTGTCAGCATTTCAGACATGCAGACTCGTTAGTATTGCTTGCATGTCTTTAAAAAAAAACCCTCAAAACCTTCCCTGCCTTTTATGGCATCTGGGCACAAAAGTTCACTGCTGGTAAGGAGCTGAGAATTAAGCTAAAATAACTGTGCAAAGCACCCAGAGAAAAGGTCCTTGAGAGAGCGCTGAGTAGTTTACAGTAATTGGGCCTGATCCAGAACAACGCTTCAAAGCGAATTCGCCTATTTGTAAGTACTGCGCATGCGCACCATAGAAAATACGCTCATTAGCGTAGCTTAATTGTGAATGTATGGGCCATTCACGTATGTGTCACGTAAATACTTACGTGTGGGCGTGCCAATTTTACGTGAGTCCAAAATACGTCTGAAATACGTTAAGTAGGCGGAGGGTTGTATTTAAAGTGTACAGTATGGGCGTGCTTAGCTGCGTACTGCAAACCGGTATTCTTTCTAGTAATAAAGGGCCTGATCCAGACCTCCGCCCGTCACCATATTTACGGCGGGAGGATGTGTAATATCGGCAGTTTTGCCGATCTGCTCATGCGACGGGCAGATGTTGCCTGGCGTAGCTAGAGTTTTTCTTTGAGGGGGCGTTCCTTGCCGTAACTACTCTGCAATTACGGAAGGTAGGTGGGGGAGGGCAGGGAAATTAGGAAGGGAGGGCTGGGTTATGTCATTATGATCATGTGGCCGACGTAATGACACACTGTTATGCTGCCTGAAGTTAGGGTAGCCTTCAGCCGGCGTAACATTGTCTAATTGCACCGGGCAAAGGGGGAGTGTTGGGGGGGAGTGCATGCCGATACGCTGTGTGTTAGTATGCACAGCGCTTCGGCGTAGGTCTGGATCATGCTCAAATACACAATGTTTATATACAAAATAAGTTTATTTGGCCTAAAAAGTTATTTTTTTAAAGTTGCATATTATGTCATATGCTGCTTTTTTGTTAGACCTATGAAGTGCTTCTGAAAACATACTAAAATAAAACAAAAATATTAATATATTACAATATAAACTTTGTAAACAAATTCATTCATAATAACATCCAAAATTTACAACTGTTTGTAACTAAAGAATTGTACTTGTGGTTGGGCAGGTTATAAGCAGCAGCAAAGCTTTGATTGTTGGTGCCTAGGTGGCTGTGAAACACCAGGAAAACTTGCTGCTTGCTGGTCAGGTGGATCTGGAGGTGGAGATACACCAAAGGTTGTTGATTGGTGGCCAGGTGGATGTTGAGATAGAGGTACATCAAAGGTTATTGATTGGTGGTCAGGTGAATCTGGAGGTGGAGGTACAACAAAGGTTGTTAATTCGTCCTACTTCCCAGATCTGCCTCAAGAGGTGTGAAGTTTATCTCCAGAATTATTCCATGAAGGTATATTAGTGTTCAAGTGGATGAGGTATATATTTATACTTTAGTAGTATGTCAATTTATTATGACTTTTGTGGTTTAATAAATATTTTTAATGATTTGAATGTTGGACATCACTTTTTCTGCTGTTCTGAGGTCTTTAAGCGCTGCAGTATGTTTTGTTAATTCTTTATTCCATGATGGAAACATACAGTGTAGATTGGCCGGGTCCATATACCAGCATGTATACAATTGATAAGCAGTTTCTCTGATCCTTTAGTTTTTCATTCAATGAACAATGTTATAGAAGATTTTATTTGCCAATCAACCTGTGTACACACTACATGCATTTTTAGAGTCTTCATTATCTAATGGTTTGATCTGTAAAATGAAACTATTTAAAAGATACGATTAAACAATTGTGCGTACTTTGCAGCGATCAGACTCGTTTATCAGGTGACTGGAACAATAATTGTTAGAAAAGATTGTAGTGTGTAGAGGTCTTAAGCCTTATGGATGACCACTCCTCCTGAACTTTGTTTTATTTTCATTTTTTTTATGCACACTGGACTACACACAGACATTTTGGTGTGGTTAATGAAATGGTTAATGTATGTAATACACATGATTAAGTGAGACATTCACTGATGTGCAAAGGGTTTTATCATAGTACTTTTGTCCCCAACAGGTCCCCACATCTCCTCATGTTCTTCTGGAAAGATTCATCAGTGCTCAGAATGTCAGAGATGTTTCAGTAGACGTTCAATGCTCGTCAACCATCAGAAAACTCACAGGGTCAATAATCGATTTTCATGCTCTTTTTGTAAAGAGTATTTCAGTTCCAAATCTATTTTAAAGACTCACCAGCAATCTCATGAGGAAACTTTGCTTTATTGTTTTGATTGTGGGAAATCTTTTTCTGACAAAATTACTTTTCGATCCCATAAACAAACTCACATCGGGGAGAAGCCATTTCCATGTCCGGAGTGTGGGAGATGTTTTGCGAAAAAACTTTTCCTTCGCCTACATCTGCATACACACACTGGAGAGAAGCCTTTCAAGTGCATGGAATGTGGCAAGAGTTTCACACAGAGATCCAACCTTTTTAGACACAATCGCATTCACACTGGAGAGAAGCCTTTCAAATGCATGGAATGTGGCAAGAGTTTCGGCCAGAGTGCCCACCTTTGGAAACACAATCGCATTCACACTGGAGAGAAACCATTTGAGTGTTCGCAGTGTGGTCTTCGATTTGCTGATAGTTCAAATCTTGGTCGACATAACAAAATCCACACTGGAGGAAATCTTTTCATACAAGGAAAATGAGAAGTCATTTGGATATATATATATATATATATATATATATATATATATTAAGGCTTTTAAATATGTTTACTCACACTTTTAAAAGTTGCTCTCTTGCTCCATGTAACCCATATCAAGAAACATATTTATTTGAATTTCTTTGGTCTAGCTTTGCATATGGATACTATAATAAAATTTCCACTGTACAGTAATTAAATGTTCTCATTGGGCTTTATGTATACTTGTGTGCACATTGGGGGTACTCAGTTGTGTTTTTGCTGCCTCGCGTACTAGACGAGATATGATACCCTCCCATGAAGAAATTGTTAGCCTCAAACTTAAGAAGTCCAATAGAAAAAGATTTAGTGCTACACACTCGCTACCTCCTGTATTAGAACAAGTGAATAATTGATTATTCCCAATAGATGTTTTTAGCTTTTGTAACCATTTTTTTAACAATGCACATGCACAAGAAGCATATGTACATTGCTGAGCCTACACATACATTACCTTATAGGGCATTGTGTGTTAGGCTTTTTGGCGATGTGCAGTCAAAATATGAAATTTTATCCCTTTTATGTGTACTATACAAAAACTAGACAGCTCTTTTAAAAATTCACACATAGTTTATTGTTATACCCATTTGCACTGTCTCAACTCCGGTGTAGAATGTGGGCCAATGTCTATCAATTCAGGTAAGGTAAAAAGGACTTGAAGAGACTTCCAATATCTGGACCCTACCTTAATTATTCCAGCCTGTCACCACTGCACATGCTCCTTATATACCCTTTCACCCTCTTCCCCTACTGTTCTCTTTAGACGCTTTTTTCCTTATTCTCTTCAACCCATTTACCACTGTTCTCTACACACACCTCTCCCCTTTCTCTTTAACCTATCCCCCATTGTTCCTAACCCCTTCTTTGATTCATAATTTAATTAAGAGCTGATTAATGTACGTAGCATATGTAAGTCTGCTTTTTTTCTTAATTCTGGATCCAGCCCATTCTCATTTATATCAAGCAAAATATATAACACTGAAACTGTTTGGTATGGAGCATTGGAAAGGTTTAAACTGGATAAGTGATACCACAATTCCCATACCTTCTAAAGCAGTTTCACTTTGTTGTTTAGCAGCACCAAGATATATTCCATGAAGGATACAAACCAAATTTTGATGCTTAGGGTTGTGTGTGATGGCAGGGATATTACGGTTAGCGCACACCAGGGAACGCATTCTAAATGGGGCCAGATCTTTGCTTGGGCACTTGATGGTGGTGATAGACTTGTGCAACAAGCGCCCAGCAGGTCGTGGTCCCCGGTGGTGGCTTCTGGAGTTGCAAGGATGGTTTGGGAGTCAGACATCAAAACAGATCCAGGCAGGTATACAAGTACAAGGTAACGGTGTCCAGGAAGGAATACAGACACAAAGTAACAGGGTCCAGATACATACAAAGTGCGAGGAACAGATACCATGCCAGCACACGAACATAGACTACAGCAGACAGACAATAATGAGACAGGACAAAGTACAAACGGGGGCCTTGCAGGAAGCAGGACTAACGAGCAAGGCTAGGAACTAGAAGGCCAGAGATAAACAGACAAGACAAAGCAGATGTAAGAGGAGTATCACCAGCAAGAGCGTTCTCCTTCTGGTATTTAAACACAGAACAGCCAATCAGCTGGAGAGCTTGCCAGCTCTGGTTGGTCTGATTCCTTTCTGTTAGGGATCATCTAAGACCTATTAATTATTTTAGCACCTTGAGTGTGTATGAGCAAGTTATGGCTATGCTGTTTACATAGAAACCTTGCTGCTTAGCAACTGCTTTGATTGTTGTCTTCCAGCTTCCTTAGAGACAAGCATCCTGGCTGCCTAATAACAGCCAGGATTTACTTAAGAAGCCAGAGGAAATAGAGCTCATGCTGCTGCTGCGATTATTTTCGTTCCTTGACAATGAGCGATTCAGCTATGTTACTATTGTGTGTTAATAGCTTGTCAGATGGTTTCCTTAGAGATCTGGGTGGCTTATGTATTATTAAAAATAAACAACCATTTGGCAGTCTTACTTCCAAACTCTGCTGCAGGAGGTTTGAAGTTCCTCTACAGAAGTGCTCCTCAACCTTTTCTCACCCTCGGCACACCTAAGCCCTTCCCAGAATTCCGCGGCACACCTAAGCCCTTCCCAGAATTCCGCGGCACACCAAAAGCAAAATATACAAAAAAAAAGCAGGAATTACAAAGTACGTACACAGATATTATATTAATTGTTATTTTTTATTTGATAAATTTAAAAATTGCAGCTTATAACTTTTTTTCTTATAACTAATTTAACTGTTAGCCCTCATCATGTGTCTGCAGCCTCCCCGGTAAACCCCATCATGTGTCTGCAGCCTCCCCAGTAGACCCCATTAATGTGTCTCCAGCCTCCCTAGCATTTACCATTCATGTATCTGCAGTCTCCCCAGTATAACCAATCATGTGTCTCCAGCTCTCCAGTAATTTCGCATTCATGTATCTGCAGCCTCCCCAGTATCCCCTTATTACCTTAAGGCAAGGTCTTCCAGTGCTTTTTCTCCTGTTGGAGGCATTTCACTGCGGCACACTTGGCAACATCCCGTGGCACACTGGTTGAGGAGCACTGCTCTACAGAATTACTCGATGAAGGGGCAGCTCCACCAAATATGGAACAGCATCCCTACCTCAGCACAGTCTCTTCAGTAGACATTATTTGTTGATGGAAACATACGGTGTAGTTTTGCCGGGTCCAGATACCAGCATGTGTACAATTTGTAAGCAGTTTCTCTGTAATCGCATTGATAGAAACTTTGGCAGCACTAAATCCTCATGGATGACTACTCGTCGCTCAATTCCTTCCTTTTTTTTTTTTAATGTACAGTAGTCAAATCCCACTATAATATGGGTGTGACTGGTGCAATAGCTAATGAGCTATTTGATATGTTACTGAATAACTCCTGAATGAATGCATAACATATGATGAAATGATCCATTCACTTATGTGCAGAGAGTTTTATCTTAGTACTTTTGTCCCCAACAGGTCCCCACATCTCCTCACGTTCATCTGGGAAGATTCATCAGTGCTCAGAGTGTCAGAGATGTTTCAGTAGACGTTCAATTCTCATCAACCATCAGAAAAATCACAGGGCCAATAATAATTTTTTGTGCTATTTTTGTAAAGAGTGTTTTAGTTCGAAATCTGATTTGAAAGCTCACCATCAAACTTATGAGGACCATATTTTGTACTGTTCTGATTGTGCGAAATATTTTACTGACCAGATGAGTTTTCTATCACATAAACAAACTCACACCAGGGAGAAGCCATTTCCATGTCCGGAGTGTGGGAAATATTTTACAAGAAAGTTTACTCTTCAAAGGCATCTCCAAATACATACTGGAGAGAAGCCTTTCAAGTGCATGGAATGTGGCAAGAGTTTCGCCCAGAGTGCTTCCCTTAGGAAACACAATCGCATTCACACTGGAGAGAAACCATTTGTGTGTTCACACTGCGGCCTTCCATTTGCTGATAGTTCAAATCTTGGTCGACATATCAAAATTCACACAGGATGAAATCTTTTCATGCAAGGGAAATGTCATTTGTATATATATTAAGGCTTAGGACTCTTAAAATGTGTTTACTCAACTTATTAATTTATTTAAACTTAAGTTGTTATTGTGTTTGTCTTTAATACTTGAGGCAGTTTTGTGTATTTGAATTTCTTTGGTTAAACTTTGCATGTAGAGACATTCTTTAATAAAATTTTCACTGTAAGTCAATTAAATGTTCTCATGTAGACTTGAATGCATATAGGTTGTATTCAGTTGTGTCTTTGCTTCATCACACACCCTATATGACATTTAATATCCCCCCTCACCCTTAAATATAGGGTGCGCATTAAGCTTAAAAAGTCTAATAGAGACACCTTTGTAGTTATACGCTCGCTATCTCCCGTATTGGACTGGAATCTTCATGCCTAGTGCTGATTTCCATATAACTGAATATTCCCCATAGGTTTTATTTTTCAGCTGATGTGACTATTTTATAGCACTGCAGTTACCCAGAAAGTAAATGCACACATATTAGTCTAAATATACATTACCGTACATTCAAAAACCATTGCTGATTCAGTTTATGTTTGATGTTCAATCAAAATATGAAATTTCCTCACTTTTATGTATAATGGGTTTGATCCAGACTTAAGTAAGTGTTTGAAATTAGTTACTCCTGGGCTAAACCATTATGATTGCAGGGGGAGTCAAGTTAATTGTATTCTTTGCATGGAGGGATATATCTTTGAATTGCTTATTACACATAGATACTGACCAGCTTTACTATTACACTGTTATTTAGACTTGGGATAGGAAACATCACCTCTCACCTCTAATACTGTTTGTAACAGATGAAATATGACTCCCCCTGCAATCAACATGGTTTAGCCCAGAAGTAACTTTACTCTCTTAATTTCAAGCTCCTTCTTAAGGCTGGATCAAGCTCACTGACTGTTCCCTATACACCTCTTCCCTGTCTCTACACTCACCAGCTTCAGCTATTAATGAGATTAGAAAACAGCTGACTATACCAACGTCCCTTTGTGACTAAGTGGCAGCATTTCAGACATGCAGACTCAGTATTAGCAATACCAATGCATCTTCTTGTCTGAAATTTCAACTTTTGGCTATGTATGGACAAGAATCTTCCTTTAAATCCACTCCTTTCCCTTGCAACATATGGTTACAGAACATCACTGCCGATAAGGAAGAGTAATTTAAAGTAATTATGAGACTCCCTTTTGTTTCATTTTTTTTTTTATGAACTTTTTTTACATTTGTCAGGAGAACCAGCTTTGCAAAATTGCAAATGAACTGAAAAAAATCTTTCCTCAACATGGAGATGTTATTATTTATATCAAGTACAATATATACATTGAACCTCTTAGGAATAGAGTATTGGTGAAGGTGAAAGTGTTCCTGGTAGGCAGGAGACCTAGAAAATATACCATGGTTCTATACCTTCTGTAACTCTTTCACTTTGTTTAGCAGCACTGGTCTATAATGCATGGAGGATATAAACCAAATTTTTATTATTAGGATTGCGAGTGATGGGAGTCAGCACTTCCATTCCATTCCTCAGCAATGAGCAGTTAGTCTTTATTTCCGGTGTGTATTAATAGCTTGTCTGATGGTTTGATTAGAGATTTGAGAGTTTTGTGTAATATAAGAAAAGGGTCATGCGGGGGTTAAATTTTCAAGATCTGCTGCAGAAGGTTTTATCTTCAGAATTATTCCATGTAGGGGCATTGGGCCATATCCAGACCAACAGACGCCTTACGGCCGCCCGAGGTCAGTATGGCCACCATCGGAGCGGGGTGGTGCACGCCTCTTGCACTCCCCACTGTTGGGAGTAAATCTGGACATTTATGTGTCCAAATTCCTGCCCTAACATTTACAATCAGCTGTGCGGCCTTACGACTTTGCATAGTTGATCGTAACGGGGCTTCCCCCACCCCGTCCCCTAATTTGCATGTCGATACGGCATGCGTAAAGGGGGGGAAAGCCCCCTTTTCATAACAGCCGGCGGCCATAACTATAGTAGTATGAAGGTTATGGGCGGCCGTTCTTCTGGATCAGGCCCATTGCTACCAAATATGGAAGAACATGCCAACCTCACCACAGTTTCTCCAGCACAGATTACTCGGAAACAAACGGTGTAGTTTGGCTGGACCCGGACACCAGCGTGTATACATTTTGTAAACATTTTCTCTGATTCTCACTTTGATAGAAACCTTGGCTATTCTAAGTCTCATGGATGACCACTCCTTGTAACTAAACCCCTTTGTTTTTTTGTGCACTAGTGTGGGCTAGTCAAACCCCACTGTGATCTGGCTGTGACTGGTACAATGGTTAATGAACAATTTGATATGGTTCTGAATAATGCCTGAATGTATGTATTACACATGATAAAGTGATCCACTCACTGATGTTCCAATGGTTTTATCTTAGTACTTTTGTCCCCAACAGGTCCTCACATCTCCTCACGTTCTCCTGGGAAGAAACATCAGTGCTCGGAGTGTCAGAGATGTTTCAGTAGACGCTCAATTCTCATCAACCATCAGAAAACTCACAGGGCCAATAATTGGTTTTTCTGCTCTTTTTGTAAAGAGTATTTCAGATCCAAATCTATTTTAAAAGCTCACCAGCAATCTCATGAGGAAAATTTGTTATATTGTTTTGACTGTGGGAAATCCTTTTCTGACAAAATCATTTTTCGATTGCATAAACAAACTCACACCAGGAAGAAGCCCTTTTCATGTCCGGAATGTAGCAAATGTTTCGCGCAAAATTGCGATCTTCGTATCCATCTACGTACGCACACTGGAGAGAAACCTTTCAAGTGCATGGAATGTGGCAAGAGTTTCAGACGGAGAGACGGCCTTTACAAACACAATCGCATTCACACTGGAGAAAAGCCATTTGTGTGTTCGCACTGCGGCCTTCGATTTGCTGATAGTTCAAATCTTGGTCGACATACCAAAATTCACATTGGAGGAAAACTTTTTGTGCAAGTGAAATGAGCACTTAT
>WWET01002590.1:144031-159572 GCA_011038615.1 Limnodynastes dumerilii | reverse complement strand
GAGTAGATTTTTTTTTATTGAGGTATAAAAATGTCGAATCTGAAGGTATTGATAAAACACTAAATTGGGAAGATCATGTTTTCACTGAAGATCGGCAAAGGAGGAGAATTCCGATGATTCCATAAAATCATTAAGATTAACTATATCTCTCAACACCCAAATTAAGTAGTTCAGAAACTCCCGCCCCGGGGGGAAAAAGAGGATTATTATAAAGAGGAATAATAGGGCAGGGTAGGGAGGAAAGATTATACTTTGTGCGAACATTATCCCACAATGTTAAAAAATGCGTGATAATTGGGTATTGCGGAGATGCTAATGGTCTAGAAGCCTTCTAAAGCCAGAGCAGGGAAGTCACTGAATGAACAGAAATACTATGTGCCTCTATAGTAGGCCATACCCGCATTGACTGAGGTGAGTTCCACATAACACATTGGGCCAAATGTGCGGCACAATAATAATGCCAGAAATTCGGGAGGCCCAGGCCTCCTCCAGCAATAGAGCGTTGAAGAAGTTTAAGTCGCACTCTAGGCCTTCTATTTTGCCAAATAAAGCGGTTAAGTTGACATTGCAATGCCTTAAAAAAACGGAACGTGAACCGGGAGAGCTTGAAATAAATAAAGAAACCTCGGGAGAACATTAATTTTTATAGCATTTATCCAACCCTGGAAATAAAATAGTTATGCCAATTATCTAAATCATTTTTAATTTGATGTAAAATAGAAGGGTAATTAGCCTCATAGAGTTGCCTATAGTGTTTGGTAACACAGATACCTAAGTATTTTATATGCTTAAGATTCCACTGAAAAGGAAACAGATTAGATAGATGAATATGGTCAGCATCCGAAAGATAAAAGTATAACACCTCTGTTTTCTGGGGATTTATCTTATGTCCTGAATGTGTACCATATTGATCGAGCTCATTTAATACATAGGGAAAGGAAATCACAGGATGGGAGATAGTCAGAAGCACATCATCAGCATATAATGTGATTTTATATTGTGCTGCACCTACAGGAATACCATGAATATGTGGTTATTGCAGATACGAGTCGCTAAAGGCTCTGTAAGAAGTGCAAAAATAAGAGGGGAGAGGGGACATCCCTGCCACGTGCCATTAGACATCAGAAAAGGTTGGGAAGTGACTCCATTAACAGTTACCACAGCAGAGGGAGATTTGTAAAGGGCCTGAATACCCTGTAAAAATTTGCCATTAAAACCCATTGTCTCAAGCACACCAGACATAAAAGACATGATATTCTGTCGAATGCTTTTTCTGCATCCAACGCAATCATCAGGGCTGAACTTTTATTTTCATGAATGGCGTGTACCAAATCTATTGCTCTTCTAGTATTGTCCAAGGCCTGCCGGCCAGGAATAAATCCCATTTGATCTGGGTGTATCAGGGAAGGGAGAATAACATTTAATCGTGTGGCTAGCATAAATACGAAGACCCACATTTAACAATGAAATGGGTCTAGTTAGAAAGGGAGGTGGGATCTTTTCCGGGCTTGGGAATGACGATAATATTAGCTAAAGTGGTGGCACAACCAAAAGACATCCCATTTAAAATATGATTAAAGAAAGTAGTCAGGTGAGGAGCTAAAATAGGGGCATATTTTTTATAATAAGAAGAGGTAAACCCGTCCGGGCCGGGAGCAGATGATGACTTTAAAGATTTAATTGCCTGGATAGTTTCTTCTAAGGAAATGTCAGCATTAAGATGAGCTCTATCTACATTAGACACCACAGGGAGATTTAAAGAGTCCAAATAAATTCGCAAAGATTCAGAATTTATATTATCTCCAGAGGAGTTATTTAGATTATATAGTGCACAATAATATGTACGAAAAGCTTGAGACATATCAGACGGATCATAAATAGGAGGAGCCGTAGGTGAGATTTTAACCTCATTAATCATATTACGCATTTGTTTTTTGCGTAATTTATTTGCTAACAAAGTGTCAGCCTTATCAGCCTTATCATAAAACTTTTGTTAAAGATGTTTTAAGGTGTAAGCTGCTTTTTGGGCTAATATAACATTAATTTGACCTTTAATAATTTAAATTTGATGAAGAGTATCATCTAGAGGGGATAATGCAAAGGTAGATGTCAGTGAGGCCAATCTCGCCTCTAAGTTAGAAAGTGTAGCTGTATGTTCCCTTTTAAATGTAACAGTTTTACTAATAAGGTGGCCTTATGAGCCTGCCAAACTATACCCGGAGGTGAACCAGAAGATGAATTATAATCAAAATAGTCTACAATAGCTGCTTGAAGAGCCAATCTAGATTCAGGATATAATAATAAAGACTCATCTAACCGCCATTTTCTTTGCCTAGGGGGAAGTCGAAATAAGTCCCGCCGAAATGAGGTAGCAGCATGATCCGTCCATGAGAGGGGTATAATATATGCAGTTAAAATAGTGGATATTAATGTATGAGAAACAAATATCATTTCAATGCGGGTATGGCATTTATGCGGGACTGAGTAACTCTTTAGCATCATGATTCTTCAAGCGCCAAGTATCATATAAGGCAAGGACACGAAGACATTCTAACAAAGTTCGTGACTCCCTGGACTGGACACAGGAGGTATTAGCAATTTGTAGAATAGAGGAGTGTTTATATAGGGAAGGATTAAGCACAGTATTAAAACCACTTCCCAATATAATATGACCCTGCGCTTTTTGTTCTAAACATTTGAAAAATTGCTTGAAAAAGGGGGATTGGTTTTGATTAGGGGCATATATAGTAGCTAAAGTTATAGTTTTGAAGTGAATTACCCCTACAAGAATCAGATAGCGACCTTCTTGGTCAGCATGGCACAGTAAGCATTTAAAGGGGAGAGAGTTTCCAAACAATATAGCTACCCCCCGTTTCTTAACATCTGCTGAAGAGAAAAAAGTATGTGGAAAGGACCTACTGTGAAGAGTTGCATGCAGATGAGTCAGATGAGTCTCTTGGAAAATGACTATATCAGCTCTGGCACGGCGCTATGCTCCCAAGACTATTGCTCGCTTCTTTAGTGAATTGAGACCATTCACGTTAACCGGGAAGAGCTTGAGCAGCATCAGAACAAAAGAAGAAACTGCATCTCATTAGGTACTGGATAGGTAACTGCAAAAGAATAACTGAAAGTTAAATAAACGAGGAAAAACAGAGAAAAGAGATGAAAAACAGTAAGAGGCCACCTAAAAAAAAAAAAGAACAAGAGTCATAACTGGCCGGGACCCTTATTCATGAGAAAATACTTCAAAAGAAGGGAGAACCTGCTCCAATCAGGGATGAAAGTTAGTAGACTCAGATAAGGGTTTCTTACGCAAAGAAACCCTCGGGGTTGGGACAGATGAGAAATATTGAACAAATCCCATGAAGTTAACAATTTCTATATCTGGGGCTACACATTTAGGGCCAGATCCAGAGCTACAACTGCTAGAGTATTTGCGCTCACCGTAGTTGTAAAAACGCTGTTTTGCATGTTGTGCGCCTGTGCGCGGCAAATGTTACGACCAGAAACTCTGAATGTGCTTACGTGACTAGGATCAACAACGTAACTACGGACGAAGGGGCATGCCAGACATGCGACACCCGTAATTATGCTTTGGAGGCAGGGTGAGGCATTTAAATCATACAGTGTGAGCGTGCTTAGGTGCTTAAGTACATGCAGCCATTACAGCCGACAGGAGTTACGCTTGGAAAAGTTAAGGTAGGGTTTGGCAAAGCATAAAACGGCAAAAATACGTACAACCGAGTGGAGTGCCTAGGGGAGTGCGTAGTAATTACGAAAGTGTAAATACGCTACGCATTGAAATGTAAACTGAACATAGGTCTGGATCTGGCCCGTAAAGCCAAAAAATGACCTACTCCAGCAGCCCCCACATTTGGTCTGCTCTGAGCAAACTCTTCCTAAGAGATCTGGCCTTTTCTACCCCTCCCCCTTCATATCCTAATGCCATTTACGACAGATAAGCCAAAACCCAGTCTGCATGACTACATTCAAGCTGTCACGGTTTCAAGAATGGGTGAACTTGTCACGGGTTCCGGGAGCAAGGATGACTGAGCAGATTGGTAGGAGAAATGGCCAGGTTTAATGAGTTGTTTGTTCATAAACAAATAATGCCAATGATAAACAGTTCAAGAGACTTGAGATGGAAAGAATAAACAGAGAGGTCTGGAAGGTAACTGTCCGACAGAATCAGATGACGTGTGGCAGCTGAATCACGTGGGTTAGAGTCCAGTAGGGCCAGATGACGTGTGGCAACTGAACCACGTGGGTTTGAGTCCAACAAGGCCAGATGACGTGTGGCAGCTGTAAGGATGGTAAAAGTCAGGCTGGATCGGACTGGAGCGAGGCTAGAACCGGACTGGAGAGCAACCAGGACCAGACTTGAGTGAGGACAGGACCGGACTGAGGTTCAGAAAGGACCGGACTGGAGTTGCAGACAGGGCCGCACTGGAGTTGCAGACAGGACCGCACTGGAGTTGCAGACAGGATCAGGTAGAAGATCAGGCGAGACCAGGCTGGAGATCAGGCAGGACCAAGCTGGAGATCAGGCAGGACCAGGATGAGGATCAGGCAAGACCAGGCTGGAGATCAGGCAGGACCAGGATGAGGATCAGGCAAGACCAGGCTGGAGATCAGGCAGGACTGGATCAGGACCACCAGGGTCAGGATTACCAAAAACGCAGGAGAACCAGGCACCTTGGATGAACAAGTTGTTTTGGCACAATTGAAAGAGAGAGTGGAGTTTAAATAGAGCGCCTTACCCTCAGATTGGCTGGAGGACTGAACTGGCGACTCCTCATTGGTGCAGCGGATCATGTGATGAAATCCAAGATGGCCGTGTCCATGGAACGGAGGTGCCGCGGGACTTGGCGCCTGATTCCACGTGGGACGCCCAGACTGCAGTGGTGGTGAGTATAGGAGACTGTCATTATGACAGTCTCCGTGAACCTGGACTGCAGGAGAGAGCTCCAGCCAGCCGGAGCGGGTAAGTGCAGCGCTTGCTGCTGCATTTTGTGATACAAGCAAGAAATCAAAAACAGTTTCAGGTCAAATAAAGGTCTCTATTCTGTTATTACTTTATAGACAAGATATTGACTTATATCCTGACACCTCCCCCCCTATGATAATGACAGGTGAACAACTCACCCGCATGATTGTTTATCCTGCTCACCTTACTCATTAGCATAGCCCCTCTGGATAAGCCATCAGAACCCTTTTTGTTCTGTAATGTGAAAGTATATTGTTGGAGTCTCTACCTGAGGAGCTTACCATTGGTCCCAGCAACCTGGTGCAACCAGCTGAAGGGCTTGTGGTCTGTGCTTACTGTACAGTCTTGCCTATACATGTACTACGAATACCTGAGTCTTGATACAAGGATTGCAGATACAATATAAGAGATAAAGGTTTATTGCAGGTAACAGAGGAACAGAACAGTACAGAAAAACAGAGAATCACTATGCACAAGTGCAAAGTAACAGACTGATGCAGGCGAGATACTGATAATGGTAACAGACTGATGCAGGCGAGATACTGGTAATGGTAACAGATATCAGGCAGGATTTACAGGTATGAGATACTGGTACAAAGAGCAAAGATAACAACATAAACAAGAACCTGAAAGAGCAAGTAGGAATGGAGACAAGTGGAGGCAGATTCAGGAACACGGCAGAGACCAGCAAACTAACACACAGGAAGCAGGAAACAGAGAGCAATGACCCACACCTATGCTTTGGAATCATGGGGCAGATACCCCAGTCCACAGGTGAAGAATAACAAGCACATAATGAGAAGTCCCAGACAGAGTGCACAAAAGCAGCCACTAGTGGCAGGTGATAGAAATGTCCACAATAAAATAACAATTCCAGGTCTGCCCCTATGGGCAGAACAAGATGCAGCAGTCCAGGATGTAACATCATGTAGGATGGATGATGACAACTCGGGTGAGTCTTCAGCAATCTCCACTAAAATTGGGACATTATAAATTTCATTACAGGGAGCATCCCTCAAGCAACTGGTGAGAGAGCCTACTTGCAAAGAGGTCATCTTAGATTTATTACAAAAGGTGACAGAATCTCAGAAGTAAGTGTGGGTGAGAACCTAGGATCCTGTGATCATCAAGCAGTATGGTTTAGTATAATGACTGAGAGAGCCCTGTACCATACAAAGACATGGGAGCTAGATTTTAGGAGGGTGGATTTTGTGGAAATGGGTAAATGTGTAAGTGATTCTTTGACAGAGTGGAGGAACATGAAAGAGGTACAGGAGCAGTGGGGAAATAAAAAAAAAAAGTTTGCCCCTAATTCACACCCAAGAAGCTCCAGTGTTTATTTAGGAAGGTAACTACTGCATATGCATAGTAGCTTTTTTTCCGCAATGTGCGCAGTAGTTAAGGGCGGGGATAATGTACGAGCGGACATTAAGCCCACTATTATTTAACTTAGTTAAAAGGGTGTGTCAAAGGGGACTTAGGACAAAGTTAGATAAAGTGGGAGGGGGTGTCATTTAAATGAGGGTGACCAGGCACAGTTAGGAGCCTCTGTGTGTATTTTCCCTACTTAAGAAGGAAAATACGCACGGGAACTTAAGTCAGCCTATGGCTTTTCGTACCTAAAAACGGATGGGACGTGGGAGGGAACGGGACACTTAGGTGTGGTTACATCGTAAACCCCACCTAAGGATTTCACACTGAAGTATGTATCCAGTCCTTCATTATGAACAGCAACAGACCTTTTTATAGGAAAAGAAAACCAAGGTTATTTACAAAAAGAACAAATATAATAATGTAAAAAAACATGGCCTTATAGGAATTATAAGCAATCTCAAATTAATGATGACAGGGAGGAGTATTTTGCAAAGCAAAGGGAGGTGAAAACAGCTTATTAAGGCAGCAAAGGCACAAACTGAGGAAAATCTGGCCCACTTGGAACGAAAAGGGGACAAAAGCTTTTTTAGGTATTTAAATGAAAGGTGAAAAACTAAAGAGGGTTATTGTAAGGCTCAAAACAAAGATTGGGAGTCTTGTTGAGAGTGATAGGGCTGTGAGAGGGGAAGGTACCACTTTTAAATAGGGTATTTTGCAAAGCAAAGGGAGGCGAAAAAACGTATTAACGCAGCAAAGGCACAAACTGAGGAATAACTGGCCCACTTGGTATGAAAAGGGGACAAAAGCTTTTTTAGGTATATAAATGAAAGGTGAAAAAATAAAAAGGGTATTGTAAGGCTCGAAACGAAGATTGGAAGTCTTGTTGAGAGTGATAGGGCTGTGGCAGTTAATCTTAACAAATATTTCTGTTCAATATTCACTAAAGAGAGAGAGGGGAAGGGGACACTTTTAAATAGGAAGACTATTAATACAAAGGAGGCAATTACTACTACTTTTATTGAGGAGCAGGTATTAAAATAAGTTTCAAAGCTGAAAATAGACAAATCAATGGGGCCAGGTGGGATACATCCTATGATACTAAAAGAGCATAGAGTGGTGCTGGCAAAGCCATTAAATGAATTATTCAACCAGTCACTAATAACTAGGGACTGGAATAACTTTTAGAGGACAGGAAAATAGCATATATAGTCATAAAAGTGGAAGTAGGGAAGAAGCGGCCAACTACCGACCAGTGAGCCTAACATTAGAGATAGGAAATTTGATTAAGAAGAACAAATTGTACAGTAACCAGTAACTTACAGGTACCAAGCAGCATGGTTTCACTGGGGGAAGATCATGTCAAACAAATCTTATTGAATTTTGTGACAGGGTCAGTAAAGTACTAGATAAAGGGGGAACTGTAGACAGAGCTTATCTAGATTATATTAAGTCTTTTGACACTGTGCCACAACTCAAACTGTAAGTAAGCTGGAAACTTTGGGATTGGACTTAAAGATAGTTGCGTGGATACGATCTTGGTTACAGGATAGACCACAGAGGGTTGTCGTAAATGGAATCCTTTCTGGGGATGGTAAGGTAACCAGTGGAGTACCCCAGGGTTCTGTACTTGGACCAGTGCTATTTAATATCTTTATAGGTGATATTGCCTGTGGTATCAAGGGGAAAATATGCCTTGTTGCAGATGATACAAAGATATGTAACAGGGTAGACATGCCAGGTGGGGTACAGAAAATGAGGGATGATCTAGGTAGACTGGTCAAGAGTATGGCAACTGCAGTTTAGTGCCAGAAAATGCAAAATCATGTACTATGGGCACAAAAACACTAAAGCTCAATATATCATTAGTGTTACTACACTAGAAACTACTGAGGAAGAAAGGGATCTAGGAGTAATTATTTAATGTGACTTAAAGGTAGCCAAGCAATTTAATAAAGCAATAAGAAAGCCAAGTCAGATGCTTGGTTGCATAGGGTGAGGAATTAGCAGCAGAAAGAGAGAAGTAGTGATACCCCTTTATAGATCGTTGGTACGACCTCACCTAGAATACTGTGTTCAGTTCTGGAGTCCATATCTCTAGAAAGACATAACTACATTAGAGATTGTTCAAAGAAGAGCAACTAAAATGGTCCAGGCCTGTGTCACACAACATACCAAGAAAGGCTAGAGGAACTAAACATGTATAGATTGGAGCAGAGAAGGGAGAGAGGTGTTATGATCGCAGCTTTCAAATACATCAAGGGTTGTGACCAGCTAGTGGCATTTTTCAAAGGAAGAGGTGTAATAGAACACATAGAAAGTGATGGCAGATAAGAGCCACATGGCCTATCCAGTCTGCCCCATTGTTTATTTAAAACTATGCTGACCCTAGATCTTGTTTACCCTCAATTTAGTTTTAGATTTAGGATATCCTTATATTTATCCCAAGCATGTTTACACTGTTCTACTGTGTTACCTCTACACCCTCAGATGGGAGATTATTCCACTTATCTATCACCCTTTCAGTGATGTCATTTTTCCTCACATTTCCTCTGAATCTTCTACCCTCCAGTTTATATTCATGCCCTCGTGTTCTTTTACACCTCTTTCATTGAAAAATTCCCCTCTCCTCTAGCTGGTCATTACCCTTGATATATGTGAAAGCTGCTATCATATCCCCCCTCTCCCTTCTCTGCTCCAAGCTATACATGTTTACTTCCTCTAGTCCTCTAGTCTTTCTTTGTATGTTTGTTTTTGGTCATTTTAGTTGCTCTTTTTTGCAAGGCATGAATATAAACTGGAGGGTGGAAGATTCAGTGGAAATATGCAGAAAAATTACTTCAGCTCATTCTCGAGCAAAATGCACGTCAGTGTTGTGTAGGTGGGGAATCAGTAGCCTGATCCTATTGTTATTCTTATAAACCTATTAGATTAACGCCATAATTCTCTATATGAAGGTAGATGAGATCGGCATTATAAATATAGGAGGCACGTGTTATTTTAGTGTCGTGACAAACATGAGCTCACTATTAACACCTTAATTATGGAGGTAGTATGAGATCCCTCTTGTATGAGGGCTCATAGAGATCTCACATAATTCCTCCTCTTACTTATTGAAGGAATATATATCAATTTATCCTATACACTTCTAAATGGACAACTATCTGATTACAATTTATATTTAATTTAGAAGGTAGCTCGATTAACTGATCTTTAATATTATAATTATTTGAGCTATTTTAATACAAATATTAGAGATCAGTATACCAATTTGGTATTAATCGAAAATTCCTGTCAATAATCCTTATGATTCCTTATGAAGACAATTTTGAGCTGCTCTGTGTGAGGAACGTTGTGGGAACTTTTTAAGTTTCCCTTATTGTGATTATTGGAACATATTAAAGAATAATTTATGCTTATTGACATTAACTATTTGGGAGGTGTATGATAGTGAGTTCTTCCGATATCTGTATAAGCTGCCCTGACAATTATTAGGATTAGGATCTATCTCTGTATTCACCACTTGTTTTTAAATCACATCTTGTGTGTCACTTAGGGCCTGATTCACACTGTGTTGTTTTAGGTGCGTATATTTAGTAAGAGATATACTGCGCATGCGTAGTAACTTTTTTACGCTAGGAAGGGGCGTGCCACGAATAATTATCTCGGAAGATATGAAGATTGAGTGGAGGGAGGCATTTAAATGAGCAAAAGGAGGCGCGGTTATGCAGTCATGTTCGTAATTAGAGGCCCTGTGCTCACAAATGCGAACCTACAGTTAAGGGAGCCCTATGGCATTCGTAAGTCTCTTAAGAACCTGAAAACCAGGGGTGTGCCGAGGAGTTGACTTGGTATTAGTTGCGTATATTTAAGAACCTAACACGTTCTTAACTGTGAATCAGGCCCTTATTTGTTATATCTTTTATACCTATTTTGCTGGCATCTTTTGCCATCTTGTTCCTCTAGACATTGTTACCTACCTGTATCAGCCTTTTAAGGTGATTACACATTATTAGACAATGAAAAGTAACTATTTATTTTTAATGAAATTAAAGTATTAAAGTTTTAACCTGAAGAATCATTGGGCTTGATCCAGACCTACAGCCGCCCAGGGAATTGCGGCCGGTGCGGCCGTAATTTCCCTGTTTTGAAGGTTGTGCACATGCGCACAACCTTCATAAGGTGGCATAATGGCTGGTGGCCATAACTATATTTATGGCCGCCGACTGTTACTAAAAGGGGGCCCCCCCCTTACGCTTACCGTATGTCCGCCGTCAAGGGGCGAAGGAAGCCCCGGCATGATCAGCAGTGCGCCCGTAAGGGCGCAGAGCTGATCATAATAGTTAGGGTAGGAACCTGTACACGTAAGTGTCCAGATTTCCGCCCGCCAGCGGGGAGTGCATGGGGCGTGCACTCCCCGCTACGATGATGGCCGTGCAGACCTTGGACGGCCGTAAGGTGCCCGTAGGTCTGATCCAGGCCCATTGTCTTTAACCTTAGAGGGATGTGAGTGCACCCTAAATATCCCTTCATTTTCCCCTTTTCATTTTAGAGGATGTCAGCTAGAATCTGATCTCCTTTCCCACAGCTTAGTAAATCTGGCCCATGGAGGTGAATTATTTTCTGTGGTTTTAAAGTTCTAATGTATATTAATGCTCTATTTGAGCAAATTATCTGATTTTCCTGTATTCTAATTCTTTCTGTAGGCCCGTCTGTGTCTTACAATAAAGAAATATCCCACCCATGGAAGAAGAGTCAGAGCCCAGATCTTAATGCACTTCCAGGCTGTGTATGTGGTAAATGTCCATTCTGTAAACAAGGTCACACTACACAACAAAGGCCATCAACAGCTGAAAAGCCATTTTATTGTTCAGAATGTGAAAGATTTATTTCAACAAAGTCAGCGCTTCTAAGCCACCAGAGAAGTCACACCCGGAAGAAATACACCTGCACTGAGTGTGGGAAATTTTTCGTTTCCAAGGCCCATTTCATAAGGCACATTCGTGTTCACACAGGAGAGAAGCCATATCCCTGTTCTGAGTGCACCAAAAGATTTTCAGAGAAATCAAATCTTATTCAACACTTAAGGACTCACACCGGGGAGAAGCCGTATTCCTGTCCAGAATGTGGGAGGTGTTTTGCCTTTAAATCAAATTTAGAAAAACATAAGCAGTGTCACAGAAAAACATGATTTGTTTTCTATAAATAGAAGATATGTAAATTTATTTTATAGAGAAAAATAACCAAACATTATTAGTTTTTTTTTAACAGAACTTGCACAGACAATTAAAATAAATGTACCATTCAAATTTTTGATCACTCTTTAAATGCTATGTCCTTTGCTCTGTCCAGGCACAATATTTTTCAGTTTCGTTTACAGGTTTAACTCATTGAAAATTAAACAAAAATGCCTGAAAGGTCATTATTTATATAATGTAATAAACTGCAAAAGAATGAGAAGTCAAGTCATATATGCTTGTATTTGTAATACAATGACTCCCCACAGTGTTTGCTAAAAGTCCTTTTAGGTTTGTGAATTGTTTCGGATTGTCTATAGAAAATTCAATAATAATGACAAGTGTTTTGTCCATTTGAAAAACTAGAAACCAATAAAGATGCATTTCAATATTTCACAAACAGGTTCAAGGGACAACAAGCCCATAAAGATTGGTTCTATCAAAATCGTTTGTGTGGTTTACCTTTCTTGTGTATTACCCTAATGTATTTGTATCCTTGTAGAGGTATGGCTTCCAGGGGTCAGATTTACTAAGCTGGGGGTTTGAAAAACTGGAGATGTTGCCCCTAGCAACCAATCAGATTCTAGCTCTCGCTTTTCTATTACATGCTAGAGAATGTCAACGAGAATCTGATTAGTTGCTATAGGCAACATTTCCACTTTTCCAAACCCGCAGCTTAGTAAATCTGGACCCAGAACTAAACACTGTATTTTAGCCAGACCTATGACCTTTATAGTAATATAAGAATAAGTGTGTTGTCTATTTGATACAGGAAAACTAGAAACCAATAAAGATGCATTTCCATATTGCACAGAAAGGTTCAAGAGACAATAATCCGATAAAGATTGGTTCTATCAAAATCGTTGGTGTGGTTTACCTTTCTTATGTATTACCCTAATGTATTTGTGTCCTTGTAGAGGTATAGCCTCCAGAACTGAAAACTGTATTGTAGCCAGACCTATGACCTGTATCGTGATATTACTACTTCTGTCTTTCAGCTACTAATTCCTTTCCCTATCTAACCAAGCATCTGACTTACATTTCTCATTGCTTGGCTACACTGCTTGGTCTTTTTTAAGGCACATAAAATAGTGACTCGTAGTTCAATTTCCTCCTCAGTAGTTTCTAATGTTGTGTTGTCAATAATCTTGAGCTTTTGTGTTTTTTGTTGGTTTTTTTTGTGTGTTTTGTGTTTTAGCACCCCAAGTGCTTGATTCTGCATTTTTTGCCATTAATTTGTAGTTGTCACACTCTTAACTCCTCCTCCAATTTACTTAGATCATCAGTTGTATTTTTACCCCTCTTGGTTTGTCTATCCTGTTACATATTTTTGTGTAATTTGCAAAATGCTTGCTTTACTTACTTTCATTACATTCCTCAGATTCTTGGCGAACTGCCCTGGTAACCTTAACATTACAAGAAGAGAGTCTATTAACTACAGCCCTTTGTTGTCTATCCTTTAGCAAGATCGTATCCACACAACAATCTTTGATTCCAGTACCATATCTTCCAGCTTATTTACCAGTTACTATTATGGCGCAATGTCAAATGCCTTACTCACATCTAAGCTACAGCTCCCGTTTGATCTACTACTTGACCCAGTCAAAAAGTCAATAAGATTTTGGCATGATCTCTCCCCGGTGAATCTGTGCTGCTTGGAATCCTGTAAGTTAATAGATTTAAGATCGGTTACACTCTCCGTAACAAACCTCTGAATTTCGAAAAGGGACATCCGAAAGTTACTTTTCGGATGTCCCGTTTTCCTATACTTACCGGTTTATACTTATACTTATACTTATACTTATACTTTCGCAATGCGCAATATCCCTCCGCCGTCCTTCCACCGCATCTCCGCTGCTGCTATCGCCGGACCTGGAACAGGTAAGTAAATTATATCTGTGGGGTTAGGTTTAGGGTTAGGGTCAGGCTGCAGGGGAGGGAGGGTTCGGGTCAGGCTGCAGGAATGGTGGGTTAGGGTCAGGCTGCAATTAAGGGAGGGTTAGGGTTAGGGAAAAGAGCGTGGGATATTTTTTTTACTACTTGAAGGTCCACGGAGCTTTTGGTGCTCCGTGGATCGATTGCTATGCCTCATCGAGTTCACAACTGGCTGGGAGAAATCTGAATTTTTGGCATTCAGATTTTCTTTGCGGGGACCCACACCCATTTAAGATATAGTACAATTTGATTTTTAACAGTATTTCCATCAATTTCTCTACTACTGATGTAACTCTCGCTGGTCTGTAGTTGTCGGCTTGTTCCTTACTTCAACCTTTATGCAGATGGACGACGTTTGCTATTTTACAATCATCTGGAATTACTCCTGTTACTAGAGACTGGTTGACTAATTTGGTTAATGCTTTTACCAGCACCCCTTTAAGCTCTTTTTTCTTTCTTTATTATGACAAAACAAGTTACGGATTACAGTGTCAAATACAAATACAATAAAGGTTTGATACATATACTTGCAATTTCTGTTTTCTTTTCTGTATTTTCCTTACAATTTGAATATCCACATGCTGTATTATTATAATATTGTAAATTACTGACATACATGTACAAGGGAATAGAACATTTCTCTAAGCAATAATTACAGTGTTATACTGAAGCCATATATATCTATAGCATATATTGGTTGGTTTGCCCTCAGTGCCCGGTATTGTACATCGATAATCTTTAGAGAATCTTTTAGATCACTATAGGTGGATCATTCCCAAATGATCTAGTCAGAAACCAGGATGTGTGTTGTAAGCACTGGATTAATCTGGACTTAATTTGTGGGGGAAGGGTAGGAACATAACTCTCCCATGTATCAAAAAGCCGCTCTCCTCCCGATTCTTTTGATAATAGTGGGCCAGATTCAGACTCCCGCACGCTTTCCGTGCGTGGGGAGGTCTGTAATAACGCGAGACAGAGGGGGGAGCACACCCCATGTCACTCCCCTCTCCCCGCATTAAATCAGACCTGCGGGTCAGTGGTCTGTACGACCGCTGATCCACTACAGTGTGGGAGCCCCCTCCCACACTGTACAATTTAAATGCTTTAGCGGGAAATGGGCTCGGACGGAACAAAGTTGCTACGTTAGGGTTACTATAGTAACCCTAGCCTAACATCTGGAGGGCGCATGCGCCCTCCAGTGAAGGCAGGTCACGTACGCACAATGCGTGCGTAAGTGACCTGCGTTATTAAATCTGAATCTGGTCCAGTGCCTCTAACCATTCCATTTGTAACATGAAAAAAGCTTTTCCTTGAATAAAGAGGAGGAGAAATCAGTTTGTTCCACCCTTTAAGCTCTTTTATTATCCTAGGATGTTTCCCACATGACCCCACTGATTTAAATACTTTTAGAGTTCTTTTAAGACCTGCTAATCAGTGAAAGGACTTTCTTTCTTGTAATTGTTTCTTTTGTATCAAAATTCATGGAATTTATATGCAACCCCTTGTTTCTTTTGTAAATACTGAAGAAAAATACATGGGTATCATTGGCTCCCCAATGTGTCAAATATATAGAACAGACAACACAGATTTTTATAATTTTCTTTGGAAATGTCCTTTAATTTGTCACTTTTAGCCAGAAATCAAATGACATTCAGATCAACTGCTTTCTTATGTTCCATTTACCATTGAATGGGCAATTTTAGGTGTGCTCCCAGTCTTGCAACAAGAGGTTATCCCTTGATCTTTTAAATATAACTTTCCTGAAAGCCCCATAGAGGTTTGGGTATAAAAACATATACCGCTGTTTTCTGGTTATTTTGTATGACTATTGTTTGATATCTGATATTATATATATATACATAATTAGAAAAGTGGATGTTATGTAATCGAACTCAAAATCTCAGCTGTAACTATTGGATTATTATGTATCCCATACTATGTTTGCTTTGATTCTGTCAACTGACATTGTAACAATGGGCCTGATCCAGAGCTACGGCCGCCGTCGCTA
>WWET01002590.1:117571-143446 GCA_011038615.1 Limnodynastes dumerilii | reverse complement strand
TACGCCGGCTGAAGTTAGGGTAGCCTTCAGCCGGCGTAAGGAAGGGGCCATACGCCCGCACAGGGGGAGTGCCAGGGGGAGTCAGCGATGTAACGCTGAGCGTTAGTACGCTCAGCGCTACATCGTAGCTCTGGATCAGGCCCAATGGGGCCATATTGCTTGATGATCACTGGATCCTAGGTTCCAGGGGATCCAAATTTCTGAGATTCTGTCACTGTTTGTAAGTACCAAATCTAAGATTACCTCTTCGCGAGTGTGCTTTCTAACCAGTTACTTTAGGGATGCTCCCTGTAATGAATTTAAAACATTTATGTCAGGTAGATCAAAGTGTGCCATTATTATTACCTCCCTCTTAATTCTTTATCTTGTCCTGGTAGTTTATCACTCCAGTACGGATAATAATCTCCTTGGTTTCTATGGTCACCCAATTTGCCTCAGTTTTCCTTCAATTCTCTCTTTTAACATAGTACTTATTCCTTTCTTTATATACTCTACTTTATCCTTCCTCAATAAATGACATCCTGGTTTAGCTAATATTTATTGCACCATGATACAGTGATACCCACAATATCTAGATTATCCCTTAACATTATTGCAATTGGTTCAAGGATATTATATGCTAAGTTGCATTATGAATCCCCTATTCTTCCATTTATCATCATTACTAGGTATGTTTATTTTGTGTCCTTTGTCTTTCATTTATGTGCATCTTTGGTGGGGAGCAGTTTTTTCTTCTTTCACCCCCCCTCTTCTAGTTTAAATGGGTTTTTTTTAAGGACATTATATGCCAAGCTCCTAGCATTTGCATACCTAGCATTTATGTGCATCTTTGGTGGGGAGAAGGTTTTTTTTACATTCACCACCCTCTTTGTTCTACTTTAAATGGTTCCTAATTAAGCATCCAAACTGCTCCATTAGAATTTCAGATGCAAACCATCCCTTTTATATAGGTTTCTGTTTTCCCAGAGGCCATGACTAGATTTTATTAAACCAAATCTTTACTTGTGACACCACTTTTTAAGTTACTTTTTGAAGTTACTAATGTGCATCATTCTACCTTCTTCAAATCTGTGTAATGGCAGTCATTCAGAAAAAGTCACAGTGTTTGCGACCTGCTTAAGAGCAATTCAAAACCTTCTAAATTCATTTTTAATGGCCAAAACTCCAGCATTAGCTCGGTCATTTGTCCCAAGGTGGATAATGACATCTACCTTGCCTTCCTTGCTGGCTGTCTTTATAATATTTAAAATGTGCGTTATATCCCATAGAGCTGTAGCTCCCAGCAAGCAATTTATCAGTTTCCTAATAGAGGGCCGTATTCAGAGATCATTTTCCATGAAGGAAGGCAATTATACGCACGGCCGGTGCAGGCCACACCCCCTCACACCCATGACACTCCCCTGTCTCGACCATGCAGTCTGTGATTTCCGCCTTTGTAGACCACTTATAAACTTCCGTGAGCGGTTGCGTGCGTATGTGTCCTCTGTACATGCGATTCATCTTAGGTGCGACCACATACCTTCATTTAAATGCCTTCCCCTGTCCATTTTTATTTAAATTTTCACGTGCGTAGTTTTGCGTCGCATATCCGGACGTATGTACCCAAGTACGATTCACAAGTCCGTCCGTTAATAAGTTACCATGCATGCGCAGTTGAAACGTACCTAAAAAAATATGCATGCAACTTTCTGTGAAAACGGATCTCTGAATCAGGACCTATATTAGATACCCCTAACAATAGAATCCCCCACAAGTCGTCCAGTCCTTTTTGAGGATTTCCTTTCCCTGCCACCAGTTACCATATTTCCTCATCACCTAACATTCTAAATCACCTGTTGTGCACTCCAACCATCCAAGTGCAGCAATTGACTTTTGTAAGGGCACAGATTGTGCTCCTGAGACCCTCTTATTTTATTATTTATTAATTAACAGGTTTTTATATGGCGCCAGCAGATTACGTAGCACTTTACAATTGCACAGTGCTTCTGTTTGATCCAGTCACACAGCAGTGTTAGTAGTAGAACTGAGGGGAATTTTAGTATAGAAAGAAAGTGAACAAGTTTGATTTAATCATGAACGCAGATAGTTGTTAATAGGGTAGACAAATGTTGGGAAGTAGTTTGAGAAATTTGGTAAGCTTCTCTGAAGCGGTGAGTTTTAAGGGAGAGTAGAGGATATGTAGGCGAGGGAGTTTATTTCAGTGAGTGGGTGCAGCCTGGGAGAAGTCCTGTAACCAGGAATCATAGCATTTGTTTAGTGTAGAGGAGAGCTTTATGCCATGTGAAGATCTGAGAGAGTGAGCTGGGATGTATCTTGAGATTAGTGAGGATATGTATACAGGTGCAGTCTTGTCTTTGTAGGTTAGCAAAATGATTTTGTATTTTATTTTGTAAAATACAGGTAACAACTGTAGAGATTTACAGAGTGGAGTAGGGCTTGTAGAGCGTTTAGAAAGGTAAATCAGTCTAGCTGCTGCTTGCAATATGGACTGTAGGAGGGTAATTTTATAATGTGGGAGTCCAATAAAGAGAGCATTGCAATAATCAATGCGAGAGATGATTAGTGCATGAATGAGAGCTTTTGTAGTGTCTTGTGTGAGATATTTCCATATTTAGGAAATGTTTTTTTTAGATATATGTAACAGGATTTAGAGACAGATTGTATGTGGGGAACAAAGGACAGTTCAAAAGTCAATGGCAACACCTAAGCATCGAGCAGGGATTATTTCAGTGTTGATATAAAGAGGCCAGGTGGGTAACTTTGATTAGCAGGTGGAAATATAATTGTTTCAGTTTTAGATAGATTAAGTTTGAGATGACGGGAGGACATCCAGGATGAGATGGCAGAGAGGCAATCAGTTACGCCGGCCAATATAGTTGGTGATAGATCAGGGGTGGATAGGTAGATTTGTGTATCATCCGCATAGAGATGATACTGAAATCCAAATTACTTTATTATCTGTCTATGTGAAGTTGTATAAATAGAGAAGAGCAGTGAACCCAACACTGGGCCTTGCAGATAGAGGAAGAGCAGGGGAGGGGGATCCACAAAAGCAAACACTGAAAGAGTGATTGGATAAGTAGGATGTGAACCAGGAAAGAGCTGTGTCTTGAATATGTAGGGACTGTAACATCTGTGTAAGAAGAGAGTGGTCAACCAGTAGAATTCACCGTAGTCCATCCTGTATGTTTCCTGGTGGCTCTCTGAGGCAAAGGTGGCCTCAATGATACAGACATCCTGCATATCTTAGCAAGCATTTTAACTATCTCTTTCTGCAATAAAGAAAATTGCTGACAAATTGGACAGCACCTTCATCTCCAAAATATCTCATGCTAAACAAATACATTACATCCACTGCACTGCACTAGATCAAACATTGTTCACAGTTTTGTCAACCAACAGTTTACAGAAAATATGAATAAATAATGGTCCAAAATCCAGCCAAAACTCTTGTTACAACTCCTAGATGCTTGTAAATTAGATGAACAAGTTTAACCTTAACAGGTTATAATAATTCCTTTTTTAAATAATGGCATATTGCAAAGATTGGAAGGCTTAATCAATTACCACAACCTAAACAATTAGCAAAGCTGACTAATTATAGATATAGCTATATAAATCATGGCTGTGGGTCCCCGTAGCGAATGGCCATATTTCAAAAGGTCCATTTGCTCCCAGCCAGTTCCAAAGTCCCAGCCTGATTGATTATGCCCAGATGAGGCATAGCAATCGATCACCAGAGCACTGAACATGGTGCTCCGATAGCTGTTTCCCCCCAACCTGCTCCCTAACCCAAACCCTAAGTCTCCCCCCCCACAGCCTAACCCTAAGTCCTCCCGCAGCCTAAACCTAAGCCCCCCCACCACCACAGCCTAACCCTAAGTCCCCCCAACAGCCTAACCCTAAGTCCCCGGTGGCGGCACTTTCGAAAATGAATGGGTGAGTTTGCGAATTGCATACTCACTTATTCATTAAAAAAAATCCGAAAGGTCACTTATTCGAAATAGGGACAGCCGAAAATCAACAGCGGGGACTCGCAACGATAAATCATGACTGTGTGATATGTACTACTGATTTGTATGAAGTCCTATTTACTTTTTTCTCTGTTTAGTTTTCCATCATGTGTGTTATGGTGTACATTCTAATGCTCCTTGCTATTATGTATAATAGAATAATTTGAGATATCTTAGTTTTATTATTATTGGGTGGTATTGTGCTAAAAGGATTATCCCAATAATGATTCCAGCTAGTTATGTCAAAGGCTTTAATTATATTGTCTCATATATCGTTTTTTAGACTTTTTAAATAAAGTTTGAATTTGGAAATAAATGTGACTACCCCTATATCTGTCTCTGAGAAATCTGCTCTGTGGTCAAAATACATATGTTCATTTAGCCTATGTAGTATTGCCATCAAGGATGGGAGAGTTTGTGATGTCCAGTTACAGAGAATGGCTTTGTTAACATAAATGCTAACCAAGGTTTAGTTTGTATAGGAAAGATGGGGTGAGTGCTGATGTCCGTCTATCAAATTACATAAAAATATTGGAATGGGATGTATGGGTAACGCTGCTCCAGTCATTTTTGAAATAGGAGAGGAGCTTGTTTCAACGACGAGTTGTGAAACAAGGGATCTTCTGTCCTACATTTTGAGCATATCCCTTTTTCTTACGGAACAAAATGGGCACTATGCTCTGTTTATTATACAGAGGTTTGGACCTTCCATGTTTTTCATAGCACAACCTTCTGTTTCTGTAACACAGTAACAATCCTGTTACTGTGTTACATGAACTTAATATTCTCAGTGTATTGTAGTGTATTTATTTCCTTTTGAAAGTCATGGAAGTGATTTATTTTCTGTAGTTTTAAAATTCTAATGTATATTAAACCTGCTCTATTTGAGCAAATTATCTGATGTTCCTGTATTCTGATTCTTTCTATAGGCCCACCTGTGTCTTATAATACAGATATGTCCCACCCATGGAAGAAGAGTCAGAGTCCAGATCTTAATGCACTTCACATACCACATCCGGGCTGTGTATGTGGTAAATGTCAACAACAAGGTCACAATACACAACAAAGATCTTCGACAACCATAAAACAATTTTTTTGTTCTGAATGTGAAAGCTTTTTTTCAACGAAGTCAGCGCTTTTAAACCACCAGAGAAGTCACAACCAGAGGAAGAAATACACCTGTACTGAGTGTGGGAAATCTTTCATGTTCATGGCCCATTTCTTGAGGCACATCCGTGTTCACACAGGAGAGAAGCCATATCCCTGTTCTGAGTGCACCAAAAGATTTTCATTGAAATCAAATCTTATTCAACACTTAAGGACTCACACTGGGGAGAAGCCATATTCCTGTTCTGAGTGCACCAAAAGATTTTCAGAAAAATCAAATCTTCTCCAACATTTAAGGACTCACACCGGGGAGAAACCGTTTTCCTGTTTAGAATGTGGGAGGTGTTTTGCCTTTCAATCAAATTTAGACAGACATAAGCAGTGTCACAGAAAAACATGATTTGAGCTCTACAAATATAAGCAAGGGAAATGTATTTTATTGAGAAAAATGACAAAAAAAAGAGATTTTTTTTTCTTAAAACTTTGCTCTTTCCAGGCAGAACCTGTTTCAGTTCTAATTACAGGTTTAACTCTTTAAAAATTAAGCAAAAATGTGCCAACACTATAGGTGCCTACTTTTTGGGATGTCATTACCTGACAGGTCATGAATTATATAATGTAATAAACTACAAAAAAATGAGAAGTCAAGTCGTACATACTTGTATTTGTAATACCCGGACTCCCTGTAGTGTCTGCTAAAAGTCCTTTTACTCTCAGGCTTGTGAATTGTTTCTAATTGTCTATAGAAAATTCAATAATAATAACAAGTGTTTTATCTATTTGAAAAACTAGAAACCAATAAAGATGCATTTCCATATTTCACAGACAAAGTTCAAGGGACATCAGGCTGATAAAAAAAAAAATGGTGTTTTTATCATTTGTGTGGTTTACCTTTCTTGTGCATTACCCTAATGTATTTGTGTTTTTGTTGAGGTATGGCCTCCAGAACCGAACACATTTTAGCCAGACCAATGACCTGTATAGTGATATTACTACTTCTGTCTTTCAGCTACTTATTCCTTTCCCTATCCAACCAAGCATCTGACTTACAATTCTTATTGCTTGGCTACACTGCTTGGTCTCTTTTAAGACACATGAAATAGTGACTCATAGTTCGATTTCCTCCTCAGTAGTTTATAATGTTATGCCGGTAATAATATATTGAGCTTTTGTGTTTTAGTGCCCCAAGTGCTTTATTTTGCAATTTTGGCATTAAACTGCAGTTGTCACACTCTTAACCATTACTCCCGTCTACCTAGCTCATCAATTGTGTGTTTACCCTCCTGGTTTGTCTACCCTGTTACATATCTTTGTATCATATGAAAAAGGCTTACTTTACTTAATTTCCCCTCAATACTTTGTGTACAGATCCTTGGGGAACTCCCCTGGTAATCTTACCATTACAAGAGGGGATTCTATTAACTACAGCCCTTTGTTGTTTTTCCTGTAGCCAAGATCGTATCCATACAACAATCTTTGATTTCAGTCTCAAATCTTCCAGCTTATTTAACAGTCACTAATATGGGCCAGTGTCATATGCCTTACTCACATCTAAGCCATGTCTACAGCTCTTGTTTCGTCTACTACTTTAGTGAACAAGTCAAAAAGTCAATAAGATTTTGACATGATCTTTCCCCAGTGAATCCGTGCTGCTTGGAATCCTGTAAGTTTATAGATTTAATATTGTCACAAAGGTTCACGGCAGACGCCGCACTTACCCGCTCCACGGTCTGCCTGCGGCGTTCTCTCCTTGGCAGTCCCTCGTCCCTGGTCATCACAGGCTGTCACAGCCTCTATACTCACCACTTGCTGCATAAGTCTCCTGTCGGCGTCCCACGTGGAGTTCTGGCGCCCGGCACCCCGGAGCTCCGGGCCGTTGGTGCCGCCATCTTGAATTTAACATGTGACTCTGAGCCACCAATGATTCTTACCTGGGTTAGTCCTCCAGCCAATCAGCGTGCAGAGCGCGCTATTTAAACGCTGCAGCCCTTGCCTTCAGTACCAGAACAACTTGGTCTTCCAAGGTGCCTGGTTGCCTATGTTCCTGGAGTATTCCTGCAATCCTGGTATTCCTCTGGTCCTGTTCCAGTCCTGGTATTCCTCTGGTCCTGTTCCAGTCCTGGTATTCCTCTGGTCCTGTTCCAGTCCTGGTATTCCTCTGGTCCTGTTCCAGTCCTGGGGCTAGATTTACTAAAGTCGATTTTAAATCGCTACTCTAAATCGCTCTGCATCGCCGTAGTTATTTAGCGATTTGATGCAGTCAAATCGCTAAATTTACTTACAGGCGATTTAGAGTAGCGATTTGTAAACTCCAGCGATGTGTAGCGAATAAACTCCAACGAGTTTATGTTAAACTCGCTGTAGTTTAAATCGCTGTAGTTTAAATCGCTGGAGTTCCTGGCCCTGCAAAAAAAAAATGGCTTCCGCAGCAAGCCGTTCACCCTTGGCAAGCAGCTGCCTATAGTACTATAAGTTAAATCATGCACATGTAATGTAGTGCATGATTAGCCTTACTGTACTATAAGCGTCAGCATGCCAAGTTTTAATGGCATGCTGTCGCCAGCATCTTGTGTCCGATACACTGGAAACAAAAAAAAAACACCTCATGCACATAATAAAATACATATGTCCCCTCCATCCCTATTAATATGAGTACATGCCTACTTAGCTCTCTAAATATATAAGCTTCCGTCCTTCGTGTCTCAGAATTATTAAACACATGTCCGTCCTTCTATCCTAATCTAAAAACACATTAGATTAGGTTAACCCCTTATGTGGTTTATATGTCCCCCTTAATCTAATTATTTAACATGCCTGTATGTTGTGTTTTGTTTTAAAAATGATGCATGTAGATATGATGTAAAAACATCATAAACAGATCAATTACAGTTTATATTAAATTTCCATGCTACTCACAGTTTGCTGTCCTCTATGTTGACGGGCGCAGATCAGCTGGACGGCTAGACCCAAGGAGAGGAGATGCTTATATAAGGGTTCAAGGTTCACGGAGAGGACATCTTCCACAGCACTAGGGATGCGTATACCCAGATAGACTAAAGATTTGTCTTTCCACGAATACGGGAACTGCCGCCATCTTGAATTTTACATGTGACTCTGAGCCACCAATGATTCTTACCTGGGTTAGTCCTCCAGCCAATCAGCGTGCAGAGCGTGCTATTTAAACGCTGCAGCTCTTGCCTTCAGTACCAGAACAACTTGGTCTTCCAAGATGCCTGGTTGCCTATGTTCCTGGAGTATTCCTGCGATCCTGGTATTCCTTTGGTCCTGTTCCAGTCCTGGTATTCCTCTGGTCCTGTTACAGTCTTGGTATTCCTCTGGTCCTATTCCAGTCCTGGTATTCCTCTGATCCCGTTCCAGTCCTGGTATTCCTCTGGTCCTGTTCCAGTCCTGGTGATCCTGAGCCTGATCCAGTCCTGGTGATCCTGAGCCTGATCCTGATCCAGTCCTGGTGAGCCTGAGCCTGATCCCTGATCCTGATCCAGTCCTGGGGAGCCTGAGCCTGATCCTGATCCAGTCCTGGTGACCCTGAGCCTGAACCTGATCCTGATCCAGTCCTGGTGAGCCTGATCCTGATCCAGTCCTGGTGATCCTGAACTTGAGCCTGATCCTGATTCAGTCCTGGTGATCCTGAGCCTGATCCTGATCCAGTCCTAGTGATCCTGCTGATCCTGATCCAGTCCTGGTGATCCATCTCATCACGCCATCCCGGCGCACCTCATCACGCCATCCCGGCGCACCTCGTCCCGCCAATCCTGTGCATCTCATCACGCCAAACTGGCGCACCTTGTCACGCCAAACCGGCGCACCTTGTCATGCCAAACCGGCGCATCTCATCGCGCCATCCCGGCGCATCTCGTCACGCCAACTTGGCATACCTTGATACGCCCCCCCCCCGGCGTACCATTATTCGGACTTTCGGTATTACTACCATTGGACATTTCCTATCCAATTTCAACCATTGTTCATTGCTCTGTATTCCATGCAAAATCACAAAATCCTCTAGCCGTGACAAATATATAGTATAATTTGATTTTTAACAGTATTTCCATCAATTTCTCTACTACCGATGTAAGACTCACTGGTCTGTAGTTGTTCCCTACTTCCACTTTTAAGTAGAGGAACGACATTTGCTATTTTACAATTTGATCCAGTCCTGGTAATCCTGCTGATCCTGATCCAGTCCTGGTGATCCATCTCATCACGCCATTCCGGCGCACCTCATCACGCCACACCGGCGCACCTCATCACGCCATCCCGGCGCACCTCATCACGCCATCCCGGCGCACCTCGTCCCTAATTCCACTTTTAAGTAGAGGAACGACATTTGCTATTTTACAATCTTCTGGAAGTCCTCCTGTTACTAAAGACTGGTTTACTACTTTGGCTAAAGGTTTTACCAGTACCCCTTTAAGCTCTTTTATTATACTAGGATGTATCCCACATGGCCCCACTGATTTAACTACTTTTATCTTTTAAGACCTTGCTCCTCAGTGAAACGACTTGTAATTGTAGATGTAGAATGTCCTTTAAGTCTTTACTTTTAGCTAAAAATCAAATGCCATACAGATCAACATCAGCTTTCTTATGTTCCATTTACTCAGCAATGGGGAATTTTAGGTGTGTTCCAAGTATCACAACAAGTAAAAAAGAGGTGCAAAAAATACTGCTAGCCATAAATTCAGCGGGGAAAAATTTTACATTCTACATTTAACATTGCAAGGGCAAGGGACACATTTCTATTTGCTTTGTATGAAGAGAAGTTCTTTCACATTTTATGAATGGATTGGATAGAGACACTTAAGGATAAAGGGGCAGATCCGAACCTATGGCCGCCGCCGTTTTTACGGTGGCCGTATGCATAAGAATAGCATTTCTGCCGTTCTGCGTTGCCCGGCGTAATCAATTTATCAGGGTGCCCTGGATCGGGCGTCCGTAACTAAAGCGTAGTTAAGGATGAAAGGGCGTGCATCTCCGTAACTACACTGTAGTTACGGAAGGCAGGCGAGTAGAGGTAGGGAAATTAGGAAGGGAGGGAAATTAGGAAGGGAGGGCTGGGTTAGGGGGTTACGATTAGTTTCCCGGCATAATTACCCACTGTTACAACAGTGGGTAAGTACGCCGGGACAGGGGGAGTGTTGGGGCTTATGAGCCACGCTGGCTGTACTTATGAAGTACGGCACAGCGTAGCTCTGGATCAGGCCCAAAGAGTTGAGAGCAGGTAAATTCCTTTCCACATCGGAAGGCTATATTTCTATATCTATATTGTCAATATCGTCAATAGAGAGTCAGGATGGGTTAGAGGTTTAGACGGGAAAAGGGGGATGAAGGAAAACCTGAAGGAGGTGACCACTGTCAATGTATGTATGTTGTCATGGGAAGTTAACGGTTAGTCATGAAGACCCGGGGTAATCTGAAAATGGGCGAGCCATGGGGACCAAACTCCGGAGAAGCGCTTGGAAGAATTATGGAGAATGCTGGAAATATATTCTAGTTTATATATTCGCCAAACTTCTTTAATGATAGATGAAATTGAGGGGATTGTTGCTTCCAATGCGCTGCAATCCGACACTTGATGGCATTTAAAATATGCTTTATGAGGAGACGAGTGCTCTTGGAAGCGTCAGGGATAGTACGGGGAAATAGAGAGTGAAGCGTCAGGGATAGTACAGGGAAATAGAGAGTATGTGGGCGAGGCTGGGATAGGAACACCCGTCACAGAGAAGATCAAGTGATGGACCTCCTGCCAGAGGGCTACCACTTTCGGGCAAGTCCACCATATATGATACAGGGTGCCCTCCTCATCATCCCTTGATCTTTTTAAATATAACTTTCCTGAACACCCCATAGAGGTTTGGGTATAAAAACATCTACCAATACTTTGTAGTTAATTTGTATGACTATTGTGTTTGATATCTTGTTCAATTCTGATATTGTGCATGATAGGCATGAAAAGTGGATGTTATGTAATCAGACTCAAAATCTCAGTTGTAACTATTGGATCATTATGTATCCCATACTATGTTTGCTTTGATTCTGTCAACTGACATTGTAACAATGTTGTTTTCTTTCTTTATCTCTTTTCTTTTTTGCTGCGTTTATTAAATAATTACAAAAGCTAAATAAAAAAATCTATTGAACAAAAATAATTGTTAAGCTAATCTGCCAGAGCTCTGTCAACCTTGACAAGACTTTTACTTTCTGTCTATACTGTCTTTAGTTTTTCGCTTTTAAATTATATACCTAAAAAATCTTTTGTTCCTTTTGGGACAATTTTTTGCTCAGCTTGTGCTTTTTCAACCCTGATAACCTTCTTAGGGCCTCATTCATTAAACGCGATTTCGCCGAAATCGCGTGATTTGAGCTTAAAAAATCGCCAATCCGGATTCATTAAGCTCAAAATCGCATGATTTGTGTTAAAAAAAAAAAATCGACATGGCAAACATCACTGGACAGAAATTGTCAAAAAGTCTTACCATGTAGTGCTGATAGAACTACAAGGGTCAGCTTTGCTGATCCTTGTAGTTCGATCAGTACAGCATGGCTAAGGCTTTCAGCCATTCAACACTTTTTTCCAATCTCACGCGACTTGCTGCGATTTGTTAAAGGGCTAATCACTATGGTTTTCTATTGAAAAACACTGCGATTTAGTCCTTTACAAATCGCACATCGCCTGAGATCGGAAAAATCGTGGCCAAATCGTCTTTTAATGAATTAGAAAATTAATTTTTTTAAATCGCGGCTATATCGCCGCGATGTGCTGCGATTTGAAATCACAGCTAACATTCATTTTTAATGAATGATGCTCTTAGTCTCCTCCTGTTTTGCACGATGCACATACCTGTCATCGTTTTTCAGTATATTTGCTATCACTTTTGATAACTTACTTACTTACTTACTTAGGGCCTGATCCAGATCTATGCTGGCCCTCTGGTAGCTCTGGTGCACTCCCCCTGTCACTCCCACTGTTTGAGCGTAGTTACACACAATTATGCCGGCTAAAGGCTACCCTTACTTCAGCCGGTATAATTGTGTGAAACTATGCTCGCACAGGAGCATAATCTGTCAAACCCTGCCCTCAATACCTAATTACCCTCCATCCCCCCACCTAGCTTCCGTAACTACAACGTAGTTACGGAGCTGCCCGCACCTTCGTCCGTAACCACACTGTAGTTACGGACACCAGATCCACAGCACCCAGAGCCATGGATTACAACGGGCAACATCTGCCCGGCGCATGCGCAGAATCTTCCGTTCTTACGCATACGGCGGCCGTAGGTCTGGATGAGGCCCTTACTTACTTTTCTGGTGTTTTCCTAATCTTTCTGAAACAAAGGTTTGTTGTTGTTTATGAACTTTACATTTTTTTTCTACTGTTCCTGCATTACTTTCAGGTGCCTCCTTTCTGCCCAAGAATCATTGTTCCCATTTCTAAAAAATCAGCCTTCCAAAAATCTAGCACCTTTGTATTTGTGTGACACAAACCTCTACCTTTTTACTAAACCATATTGCTGGATGATCACTGGATCCTAGGTTCCAGGGGATCCAAAATCTGAGATTCTGTCACTGTTTGTAAGTACCAAATCTAAGAGTAGCTCTTCGCGAGTGGGGTCTCTGACCAGTTACTTTAGGGATGCTCCCTGTAATGAATTTAAAACATTTATGTCAGGTAGATCAAAGTGTGCCATTATTATTATCTCCCTTTTAATTCCTTATCTTGTTCTGGTAGTTTATTTATCACTCCAGTACGAAGAATAATCTCCTTGGTTTCTATGGTCACCCAATTTGCCGTAGTTTTTTCTCCATTTTTCTCTTTCTTTTTTTCCCCAAAAATTTTTATTGAGGCTTTTTACAAGATACAAGATACAAATCTCAAATTAGAACAAAACTCAATCAAGTGTATGTAATCTTATACTGTCGAAGGTACAATATAATTCTGAATAATTATATAGTATAGAATTGTAGAACGATTCAGTGACTCGGCGATACATTAGCCTCTTTTTTTTTAACAAACAATAAACAAACAAACAATAAGCCAGTAATGCCCTCCGATGCTTCCATCATGCCAGCGATTTATCAATGGAGATACCTAATTAGGGTAAGTGTGTGAGTGAGATGTGTGTAGTGAGTGTCAGTTTAATGATGAATCATATTTGGGGAGGGAGGAGTTCGGGGAGGAAAGAGTTCTAGAGAGACTATGCAGTTATGGGCGGGAGGTTGGCAAGGAATTGATGGCAATACCAAGTGGTGAATTGAAAGCATTTCTTGATCGATTGTTGAGTGTTTGGCGGTAGTGTGCCAATATATTTCCCCCAGCACTGAAACAGACCTGATGTCAAGATTTCCTTATTAGATAAGGTTTTAAGCCAGTCCATTTGAAATAGAAATAATAATCTTGATGTGGCCATGTCTAATGTTGGTTTAATATTAGATGTCCGGTTTTGTAGTATGGCTTTGCACCCCACAGCAGAGAGCATAGTCACCAGTTTGGTTTTAGAGCTTTGAATGCCAAGTTGACGACAAGGTGTCCGAAAACGGCCCATTGTGGTGCGGCTAAAAGGTGTCTGCCAATCAAACGTATAAGTCTGCATCAAGGGAGTTGCATTTGGAGCAGGTGCTATCTGAAGAAACTCCAATTAACTGTCTTTTTTTCGGGGATAAGTATGCCTGATGTAAGATTTTGTACGACATCTCCTGGTAATTACTGGCTGGTGTGATTTTTAGTGATGTGGTAGTGAGAGCTGGGATAAGTGTACTCCATTTTTTGATACTTACTAGGTCACCCTCAAGGAATTAATTCAGGTTTTATAGCAGAGTAAATGGCAGAGACTGAATAGTTACCACTAAGATTTAATGAGTTAAATGTGTTGATCGGGTCATGGCTAGACAGGGTTCGGAAAATTGTTTGCATGTAGTGCATTGCCTGTGAGTAGTGAAAGGAGTGTTTTCGTGGAATGCTATATTTTTCCATCACATCCCTAAACTGGTAGGGTTGCCGAGAAGAATCTAGCAGATCTTTAACTTTAGCAATGCCATGGTTAATCCAATCTGTGAAGGGGCGGTTTATGGCACCACCTTGGAAGTCAAGGTTACCAACTAGAGCTAGAAAAAGGGAGGAAGTGGTTTGCAAGTTGAATGTTTTTCTGGCTTGTTTACATGCTGTGCAAGTGGCTATCAATAGGGGGTTGTCAATTTATTGGGTTTGAGTAGTTTGGGGGAAGCGTGTAATATGTATGAAAGGGATAGCAGATGGCAGAGTGGAGAGTCTAGGGGTGTGTCTGTGTAGACAGATTTGCCACAAACCCAATCAACTGCGTGGCGAAGTTGGCAAGCTATGTTATAGAATTTTGTTTGGCAGATAAACCCCCCTCCCCATTCCGGCTAGGTTGCTGGCTAGCCATCTTGAATAAGTTGCATCTGCCCAACGGGTTGAGAGGTTAATCCTGCCATAATTTAAGTTCCGAATGAATTTGGTGTAACACAGGTTTAATATTAGTGGAGTATAGTTCTGCAAGATGAGAAGGGAGGGTAATGCCAAGATATTGGATATGGTGTTGGGCCCACTGAAATGGAAATGAGCCATGACATCCTAGCTTTGCTTGACTATAAATTGCTAGAGCTTCAGATTTATCAAGGTTTATGGTGTAGCCAGCAAAGAAGGAGAATTTAGTGATGTGGCCACAATGGAAGGAACGGATTGTTTAGGGTTAGAGGTTAGTAGAAGAATGTCATCTGCAAGATGACATTCTGTTTGGCTGGTAAGAGACAGGCTGGGTAGGTGAGATGATCCTGCCCACAAGCTTACACTCTATAGGATATTGGGAATTGATACATATAGGCTAGTACTTTATATGACACAATGGACAAGCCAGCTTGCATGGTAAAAGTGTACAGTGCTTCTGTTTGATCCAGGTACACAGCAGTGTTAGTAGTAGAACTGAGGGGAATTTCAGTATAGAAAGAAAGTGAACAAGTTTGATTTAATCATGACAGTAGATCCAGATAACGTAATAGTTGTAAATAGGGTAGACAAATATTAGGAAGTAGTTTGAGAAATTTTGTATGCTTCTCTAAAGAGGTGAGTTTTAAGGGAGAGTAGAGGATAGTCTTAGTGGATGAGGGAGTTTATTCCAGAGAGAGTGGGTGCAGCCTGAGAGAAGTCCTGTAAGGAGGAATCAGAGCATTTGGTTAGTGTAGAGGAGAGCTGTATGCCATGTGAAGATCTGAGAGACAGAGCTGGGATATATATTGAGATGAGTGAAGATATGTATGCAGGTGCAGTCTTGTTTATGTCTTTGTAGGTTAGCAAAATGATTTTGTATTTGATTCTGTAAAATACAGGGAACCAATGTAGAGACTGACAGAGTGGAGTAGCTCCTGTAGAGCGTTTAGAAAGGTAAATCAGTATAGATGCTGCATGCAATATGCACTGTAAGGGGGTAATTGTATAAAGTGGTAATCCAATAATGAGAGCATTGCAATAATTAATGCAAGAATGAGAGTTTTTGTAGTGTCTTGTGTGATAGTTCAAAATTCAAGGGTAACACCTAAACATCAAGCTTTAGGAGCACGGATTATTTCAGTATTGTCAACAGAAATAGAGAGACCGGGTGGGTAACTTTTATTAGCAGGTGGAAATATTATTAGTTCTGTTTTTGAAAGATGAAGTTTGAGATGACTGGAGGACATCCAAGATGAGATGGCAGAGAGGCAATCAGTTACAAGGGCCAGTATAGTTGGTGATAGATCAGGGGTGGATAGGTAGATTTGTGTATCATCTTCATAGAGATGATACTGAAATCCAAATTACTTTATTATCTGTCTATGTGAAGTTGTATAAATAGCGAAGCGCAGTGACCCAACACTGAGCCTTGCAGATAGAGGAAGAGCAGGAGAGGTGGATCCAAAAAGCGAACACTGAAAGAGCGATTGGATAAGTAGGATGTGAACCAGGAAAGAGCTGTGTCCTGAATATGTAGGGATTGTAACATCTGTATAAGAAGAGAGTGGTCAACCACTAGTAATCACCGTAGTCCATCCTGTATGTTTCCTGGTGGCTCTCTGAGGCAATGGTGGCCTCAATGATACAGACATCCTGCATATCTTAGCAAGCATTTTAACTATCTCTTTCTGCAATAAAGAAAATTGCTGACAAATTCGACAGCACCTTCATCTCCAAAATATCTCATGCTAAACAAATACATTACATCCACTGCACTGCACTAGCGTAATTTCTATGCCCTCCCCTATCAACTCTCCTTGGTCGTATGTACTTTGGCTGTTTTATGCTACCCGAACCCGAATTTAACTTTTCCTAGCTTAAGTACTGACAAACATAATGGATTCACATACGTGACGGCCAAACCCAGCCCATACTGTCCAATTTAAATGCCTCCCTCCGTCTCCAAAATGTAATGATGTGTGTCGTATTGATGCCTCCGCCCCTTTGTTACGCTGATGGTACGTACGTAAGGAGTAACGTAGTGTAACATCTGCCGCACGCATACGCAGTAAATACAAATAGCCGATTTGACGTCATCGCCTAGCGTACTAAGCCAACAGTTTACAGAAAATATGAATAAATAATTGTCCAAAATCCAGCCAAAACTCCAAAACTCCTAGATGCTTGTAAATTCAATGCTTTCAAAATCAAAGCTTTGATGAACAAGTTTAACCTTAACAGGTTATAATCATTCCTTTTTAAATAAAGAAGAATGGCATATTGCAAAGACTGGAAGACTTAATCAAGTTACCACAACCTAAACAATTAGCACAGCTGTCTAATTATAGATATTATATAAATCATGGGTGTGTGATGTGTCTACTGATTTGCAAATGGAGTCCTATTTACTTTATTCTCTGTTTAGTGTTCCATCATGTGTGTTAATGTGTACATTCTAATGCTTCTTGAATCATTTTGAGATATTGGGCCGCATATACGCAATCTACGTATCGAAACGATACGCAGATTACGTACAATAGCTACTACGCATGCGCAGTAGCTACTGTTTATTGAACTACGTCCGTCTATGGAAGACGGACGTAGTTCTGGATCCGGCCCATTATTATTATTGGTTGGTATTGTGTTAAAAGGATTATCCCAATAACAATACCAGGTATTTATATCGAAGGGCTGGATCCAGACTTAAGAAAGAGCTTGAAATTGAGGCCCGGATTCACAACCCCAGACGTATTACACATACGTCCTTAATTTACCGATAACAGCTACTACGCATTTGTAGAAACTATTTTTACGTAATCTAGATATCGTTTTGTTACATAGATTGCGTATATGGAGTTTTAAAGACTGCGTCTACGCAATTTACATAACAAAACGATACATAGATTACGTAAAATAGTTACTACGCATGCGCACTAGCTGTTATTAGTAAATTAAGGATGTATGTGTAATACATCCGCAGTTGTGAATCTGGGCCTAAGAGAGGTAAGTTACTCCTGGGCTAAACCATGTTGATTGCAGGGGGGTCATATTTCATCTATTGCAAACAGTATTAGAGATGAGAGGTGATGTTTCATATCCCAAGTCTAAATAACAGTGTGATAGTAAAGCTGATCAGTATCTGTGTGCATTAAGCAATTAAAAGATATATCCCTGCATGCAAAGAATACAATTAACTTGACTCCCCCTGAAAACAACATGGTTTAACCCCGGAGTAACTTTCCTCTCTTAATTTCAAGCTCCTTCTTAAGTCTGGATACAGCCCAAAGGCTTTAATTATTTTGTCTCATATATCGTTTTTTAGATTTTTAAAATGTTTTAAATAAAGTTTGAATTTGGAAGTAAATGTGACTACCCCTATATCTGTCTCTGAGAAACCTGCTCTGAGGTCCAAATACATATCTTCATGTAGCTCATGTAGTACTGCCATCAAGGATGGGGAGGGTTTGTGATGTTCAACAGAGAATGGCTTTGTTTGCCAGAGTTAACATAAGTGCTATCCAACATTAGTTTGTATAGGAAAGATGGGGGCGAGTGCTGATGTCCATCTAACAAAATTACATAAAAATATTGGAATGGGATGTATGGGTAACACTGTTCCAGTTATGTTTGAAATATGAGAGGAGCTTGTTCCAACAACGAGTTGTGAAACAAGGGATCTTCTGTCCTACATTTTGGGCATATCCCTTTTTCTTCCAGTAAAAAATGTGCACTTTGCTGTCGGGATATGTATGCTCTATTTATTATATGGACGTGTGGACCTTTCATTTTTTTTTCTTAGCACAACCTTCATCCTGTTACTGTGTTACATGACCTCCATTTAAAAGTCACGAGGTGATTTATTTTCTGTGGTTTTAAAGTTCTAATGTATATTAAACCTACTCTATTTGAGCAAATTATCTGATGTTCCTGTATTCTGATTCTTTCTATAGGCCCATCTGTGTCTTATAATACAGATATGTCCCACCCATGGAAGAAGAGTCAAAGCCCAGATCCTAATGAAATTCAGAATCCACATCCAGGCTGTGTATGTGATAAATGTCCATCCTGCAAACAAGGTCACGATACACAACAAAGGCCATCGACAACCAAGAAACCATTTTTTTGTTCTGAATGTGAAAGATATTTTTCAACAAAGTCAGCGCTTCTAAGCCACCATAGAAGTCACAACCGGAAGAAATACACTTGTACTGAGTGTGGGAAATCTTTCATGTTCATGGCCCATTTCTTAAGGCACATGCGTGTTCACACAGGAGAGAAGCCATATCCCTGTTCTGAGTGCACCAAAAGATTTTCTGAAAAATCAAATCTTCTCCAACACTTAAGGACTCACACCGGGGAGAAGCCATTTTCCTGTCCAGAATGTGGGAGGTGTTTTGCCTTTCAATCAAATTTAGACAGACATAAGCAGAGTCACAGAAAAACATGATTTGAGTTCTACAAATATAAGTGATGGAAATGTATTCTATTAAGAATAATGACCAAAAAAAGATTTTTTTTTTCTTAAGATAATTCTGAAAAATGTACCATTTAAATTTTTGATCACACTTTAAGTGCTACGTCCTTTGCTCTTTCCAGGTAGAACATGTTTCAGTTCTAATTATATGTCTAACTCTTTGAAAATTAAACATAAATGTGCCAACACTATAAGTGCCTACTTTTTGAGAATGCCCTTACCTGACAGGTCATGAATTATATAGTGTAATAAACTACAATAGAATGAGAAGTCAAGTCATACATGCTTGTATTTGTAATACACTGACTCCCTGCAGTGTCTGCTAAAAGTCCTTTTACTCTCAGATTTGTGAATTGCTTCTAATTGTCTATAGAGAATTCAATAATAATGTGTTTTGTCCATTTGAAAATCTAGAAACCAATAAAGATGCATTTCCATATTTCACAGACAGGTTCAAGGGACATCAAGACGATAAAGATTGGTGTTTCTATCATTTGTGTGGTTTACCTTTCATGTGCATTACCCTAATGTATTTGTGTCCTTGTATGGCCTCCAGATCTGAACACTGTATTTTAACCAGACCCATGACCTGTATAGTGATATCACTACTTCTGTCTTTCTACTACTAATTCCTTTCCCTATGCAACCAAGCATCTGACTTACATTTCTCATTGCTTGGCTACACTACACATGAAATAGTGATTCATAGTTAAATTTCCTCCCCTGAAGTTTCTAATGTTGTTGTGTAAAATATTAAGCTTTTGTGTTTAAGTGCCCCAAGTGCTTTATTTTGCATTTTTTGGCATTAAACTGCAGTTGTCACACTCTTAACCATTCCTCCGGTCTTCCTAGCTCATCCATCGTGTTTTTACCCCTCCTGGTTTGTTTACCCTGTTACATATATTTGTATCATATGAAAATGGCTTACTTTACTTAATTTCCCCTTGATACTTTGTGTACAGATCCTTGGGGAACTCCCCTGGTAACATTACCATTACTATTAACTACAGCCCTTTGTTGTCTTTCCTGTAGCCAAGATTGTATCCACACAATTATCTTTGATTCCAGTCCCATATCTTCCAGCTTATTTAACAGTCACCAATACGGCACAGTGTCATACGAACTTACTCACATCTAAGCCATGTCTACATGTCCCGTTTGATGTACTACTTTAGTGACCCAGGTCCTGATCCAGAACTACGTGATCGTATTTACGTCGAGCGTATTTAACACGGTTTTACGGACGCTTGATCCAAACTTACGAGGAAAAACACACCCACAAATCGTAATTATGATTACATCCCTACAAAGTGTAATTTACTAAATTGCGTACTTACATTACTACCTGTGAATCTGTTGTGCGCATTACGGTATCACTAACTCTGTATCAATTGGCCGTATTTGCTACAATACTAACTGAGGTTCGTAAGGCCCTACATACGTTTCTACTGTTGTGTTCAAGTTTTTGTGTATGTTTGGAGAATTTACTAATTGTAGTATTTTTGGAAAATAATGATATGTCTTTTGTAATCGACAATACAAATGTTTTTTTATTTCAGAAATTAACATGTAAATTAGTCAATAATATATGTGTCATTGTAATAAGTGCATATTGTTTTTTTTTAAATAATCTATGTGTATAGTTTGAATTGTGTATATGTTAAATTTGCAACATGTGTATGTTTACACTTATTTGTTAATAAAAGTGTGATATTTTTGCAATATGTTAAGTATTTTGATTAGAAACGAAATTATCCAAAGCTAACAGTCTATAAATATTACTTTATGTTTTTCAGTTGTATTACATATATGTTTAGTGTTGTGTTGTGATGTTTATGTTGAAGAACCAGTAACAACAAACTTGTAAACAGAATAATATATATTTTCAAGCAAAAAAACTAAAGCAAATAAAACATTTTCAAAGATATAACAAAACAAAATGATAAACTATCTACAGGAATTAAAATATAAATATAAATTTCAAGTGTGAAGGGGTCTTGCTCCTCCTCAATGTCTTGCACATCTGTTGGATAAATGAAAAATGACATTTACCATTTCAACAGATACTATAATATACAACTTACACAATCCTTAAAATTATCCATATTTTTGGGTGGTCTCACATATTGTGATAATAGGACCTGTCATCTCTCCTGCATATAAAGTTATGCTCGTCACAAAACATTTTCATGAGTCATATCATTTTGTTTTTAAGCCAATATTAACAAAAGCCTTATGAGACTTTTTAGGAGATGCAAAATCTTATAAAGTATTGCTGTTAAATTTGAAATGAAAAATTAACTTTAAAAACACAAAAAATATTCACTACCTATACATTAATTTATTCTGTGACAACAAATTCACTTGCACATTGGAACATGTCTTCATTGTACTTTTTGGATTGGGGGACAATTAACAAACTCCATTCCTTAATTGTAACACAAAGAGACACATTAGTTTATGAAAAAATTATAATTACACAATACTTAGATTGCTGATGGTGTTTTCAACATAATCTTTTTTTTGCATGTCACAATATGCAAAAACGCAATAGTAAACCACAATCTGAAAATATTACATGATTCAATTTGTAAAATACCAAACTTACTTACCAAGAACCCCTCCATCATTCTCAGGCTGCACATGGTCATCTTCTCCCTCCTCCTCATACTCCTCCGGCTGGGCCTGGTGGGCCTCCTCCTAGAGGTCCTCCTCCTCCTGCTCCTCCTCCTGCTGTGCTTGAGGGAACTTCTCCTCCAGGTCCTCCTCCTCCTGCTCCTCCTGATGGGCCTCCTCCTCCAGGTCCTCCTCCTCCTGTTCATCCCCCTGGTGGGCCTCCTCCTCCAGGTTCTCCTCCTCCTGCTCCTGTCTTTCCAGTTCACGGCGGGCCAATTCCGCACAGATGTGATTGGACGACCTAAGGGATAGCAACATGATATTCTAAATTAATCTTAGTTTTAGTTCACGAAAAATGTACAGAGGTGAATACAACAAAACAGAAAATCAACATAAAACATACTGAATCATTGTAGGAAATTATAGGATTATTATTGTATGAAATGCTTTAAAATACTATTTTTTTATTACGTAAAAAACACTATTGGCAGGATCCAGACATTGTTAAGTGCTTGAACTTTGTTCCTCATGGGCTAACATATGTTGATTTCATGGTAAGTCAAGGTAATGGTATTTTTGGCATGCAGGGATATATATTTGGTGTGCTTACTGCACACAGATACTGACCAGCTTCTCTTTGATACTGTTATTTATACTTGGCATAGGAAACATCACATCAAAACTGGAATACTGTTTGCATCAGATGAAATTTCCCTCCAATACAGGCCATAATTTGTGTATATTCCTTACTGTTAAATTACACCTAATCAATACACGAATGTTTAGAAACTGTCATCTGCCTATATTATACATATCACACTGTGACAAATCAGAATATTTTTTTATAAAAAAAATTAAAACAGATCAACCAAATTTATAAGTTAACACTTACGCCAGCCATGGCGTTCAATCTGCCTGCGGACCCCCGCCAGCAGATCCGGTTGGCGCCTCCACAAGTCTACTGGCGTTTTAGTTGGTCCACGCGCCGGTGGACCCTCAGACGGTGCCTGATCTCCTGCTGCACGTGGACATACGCCGCCCTAATAGCCGCATTACAGCGGGGCAGGCGGAGGTGGAAGCGGTCCACAAGCAACCGGAGCTTGCGGCGGGATAAAGGGACACACATCTTGCACATCTTGCCATAAAATAATAATAATAATAAGTAATGCATGCAAAATGGCAGACTAACTCTGAATGAGAACAAACCACACTATTGGCTGAATCCTGACCACGCCTTCAAAGAGCGACAAAAAGCCAATAGCACATAGCACAATATGAACTCATCTATAGGTTAAAATCAAAGTCAATCAAAGTACGGGCGGTCTGATTTATCTCAGACACAGGATGGCCAACACTACAGTGCAAAGTTTTTTATTTAAGACTTCCTGTGCAAAATCAGTATGGACAATCTGCCCCATATTTGTGTACTGCCAATCTCTGTGGCTCACACACAATAGGCAGCACTATAGGGAAAAGATTACTCTGAATTAAATACGAAAAAATACGGACACACGCAATCAAGGAACTACACCTGCAATTGGTTGGAAAGTCAGCACACCTCCTAGTGCATTTGTAAAATAAATTAAACTAACACATTGGTGATCAATCACATGCAAACTTTTTAATCACAATTGGCGGACACACGCCCAATGGAACCAACGCTTGCTATTGGTTCATGAATCACCATAGTTAATAGGCTCTCTTATGATTGGAAGTTGTTAAAGGCAACATACAATAACAAACGCACGCTATTGGAAGATAAACGCCTACAAGGAATGTCCAGTTGTTTAAAAATGCTAAAAACAAAAGGCCGACATTGGTTGGAATTTAGCGGGCTTTTTATTGGAGATGTACATAAATCACAGCATTTAGAAACCACACATTGATCTGGAAACAGGCATTTGCATTTTTACACAGTATCAACTATGGGACCAAAAGGGAAGTCACGCAGCCCTAATTTCAGTGCCCAGGAGGTGACATACCTTGTTAATATAGTATTGGAGAAACTATATCATGATGATGTGGAAATTGCCGGCCATCTATGTGGTCAAGCCTGGGAGGAAATCCATGAGGCCTTCAGCATCTATTCCAAAAGACAGAACCCCCAGTGTATGACCAGAACAATGAAGCATATCAAAAATTTTAGACCAAACATGCAGTAAACAATACAACACTATGCTTACTTTTGCAGATGGTCAGATATGAAACAAACAATAAAAAAAAACCTGGCAGGTAAAACAAAGCATGAAAACACCACTGGTGCGGGACCATTACCTGAGTATTTTCGCCTGACTTAGGTGGAGGAATTGGCTGCTTGGGTGGTAACTCAGGCAGAGGGGGACGGGGTAGGTGATATGGGCACACTTGAAGGCCCCCGAAGCGTCTGACAAACCCCATGCTACCGGAGGAACTGCATGGATCTGCAGGTAATGTATGATTTAATTAAGAAGAATCAATGCTGTTTTAATCCACAAACAGTGTTTAAAATATATGATGAAAAGTGAACACCAGTAACAGACAAATGAACATGCAAGTTTTAGTCAAAATATTTTTTACACAAAATTAAATAAACAAATTATTTGGTAAACTTAATTTAACCATGTTTCTTCAGAAACAGAAATGGCGCAATCAGACATTGAAGATTTATTCTCCATCCTGGAGCAACACAGTCCTGAACCTGAGACAGAAACTCCAGAACCAACAAACACTGTTGAGGAAACTTCCACAACAGCCACTGCAGCCACCACAAGCACACTTCCAATTATTCTGGACCCATTTCCCAATAAACTTGATCGAAATTTTTATGTTCTCCACATGTAAACTGAATGGTTAGAGAAGATCTCTAACCATAGAAGAAATTAAACAAGATCAGCGAGAACATTATAAACTCATGGCAAACCAAATTACCAGCTTTGTCCAGGAATCAATTTTGCATATGCGATGGCAGAGACAGCAGCCAAGTAACCCAACATATAAAGACAGTTTGCCTTCCACATCAGGCATACAAAGCCAGAAAACACAAAATCCAACATCTCCAAAACAAACTGAAAAAGAAACCACCAAAAGGTCAACTGGAAGCCAAGCTAATCAAGACACTGAAGGTGCTCCGGAGCCGGAGTGCACTTTGTGCAAAGGTAGGAAAAAAAGGGGGAAAAAAATGACAATCACACTCATTCTCAAATGTTGTCAACTTATTTTGGAGTTCACATTTTATAAATGTGTGTAAGTGTTTTAGACGAAAATATTATGTGTGCATAGTTCACATTTATTAATCCTGTTAATTTTGTTATATGTAAAAATGTGTCATTTTAATTAAAATTTACACAAGTATTTTTGTTACATTTAACATATTTGCAACATGAGTGCACAAGCTCACATTTGTGAGGAGTGTGCTTACCTAAAAATACTTATCTATTATGGAATTACGGAAATTGCTGGCAGACACTGAGGAAGTGGCAATGGAAATCCGGCAGATCTTGAGACAGAGGAGCTTCTTCATCAGCGTCAGCCTCAAACGCAGATGGCAACCCATGAATCACTGCGATGTTATGAAATATGCAACACAAAACGACAATCTCACATACCTTTGCAGGTGCATACATGAGGGCTCCACCAGACCGGTCCTGACAACAGAACCTAGATTTCAATAAGCCAAATGTTCTTTCTATGACTTGCCTGGTGGCCGTATGTGCTGCTTTGTATGCAAGCTGTCGCTCTGTGCTGGGGTTCAACATGGGTGTAAGCAGAAAGGGCCTCTGAGGATATGCTCTGTCACCTTATGACAAACCCAAAAAAAAAAAACTAGATCAGAATGCATTTAGAACATTTGATAAAAGAGTCAAAAGTTGATCAACATATCTAATAGCCACGCATCTGTGCCAAGTTGTCCATGTCTCTCTTCTAATTTAAGCCAGATTGCGGATTGCCTCATCATGAAGGCATTGTGAGCGCTGGTCGGAAATTTAGCAACCACATTCTGGATAAAGAGGTTGGCGTCACATATCACTTGGACATTGATGGAGTGAAAACTCTTGCTATTTAAAAAAATGGAAGAGTTTACGCCCCTTGGGACCAAAGCGATATGTGTGCCATCCACGGCCCCTATAACATGTGGAAAACCAGCAATGTTGTTAAAATGCTGTTTAACATCCACAAGGGCTTCCTCACCCAATGGCATATTTATAACCTGATTCATGCGCAACAGG
>WWET01002590.1:87187-117499 GCA_011038615.1 Limnodynastes dumerilii | reverse complement strand
GACACTCCTGTTGTGCAGCCGATGACTCGCTGGAAAGAACCAGTGGCACAAAATTGTAACACCGGTAGTTTTGTTAACGGTGATATTGATGTATGTGACATCACATTTGTTGCAAGGTCACTCTGCACAATGGTAAGAGTCTCCAAGATGACGTGTGGAGGAAGGCGATAGCGGTACCTGACCTTGTCGTCTGTGACACTAAAGAGGCTGACACGTGGCCTAAAGATGCGCTCCGTGGTCCTCAGGGGGTGACCGAGACGCTGACGAAGTCCACTCCTCTGTTGCCGCTCCTCTTCACCAGTATGGAAAGCAAAGACTGAGATTGTGCCCACGATCTGAAAAAAATGTTGAACAAATAAATAGAAACACATTCTGGAGGACATGAGGGGAACCCAAAATACAGTACAATTTAACCTTTAAATCAGTCAAGAAAATAAAATTGATTGGGAAATATGTCCCCAAATTGTCACACACCAGTCAAAATGACAAACAAAAAGAATACAAATCTTAGCAAATTTACTTTGCAATGCTTTTGAAAAATCTAGTCATTTTCACATTATTTACTCTCAGTTACAGATGAACACTTACACCAGTAATTTCCAAGTCAGTTAGCATGTCTAAAGGGCAAAAAATAATTTTTTTGTTACAAAGCATACTTATGAAAAAGATTATTGCAGAAATAAATTTGTACTAAAGTTTAGTTACAAATCCACTTGACAAAATGTATACGAAATGTTAAAAACAAAAAATAAAAAGTAGAATCACATTCAAACATGTTGCAGTGCAGAGGGCTCGCTGTAGACAAATAACATTTAGACTTACCGTTTGTATGATGTGACTTTTGTGATAAAACACATGTTGCAGTACAGAGGGCTAGCAGTAGACAAATAACATTTAGACTTACCTCTTTAGATTGCCCACCAAGGTTGAAGAAATGTTAAGTGTGTCAACAATTTTGTCCAAACACATGTGTACCAAGTAAGAGAAAGCAACATGTTCCAATTACAAGCTGTATTTATAAAGAATGGAGAAAGCGAATTGGTTCCTACTAAGTAGCAGCTGGTGGAGCAGGTGAAGCTTCTAACTTATTATTAGCTCCTTGGCAAGACGCATGCAAAAGTCTTTTTACCATGAACGTATTTTCGCCGGTCGTATGCACAATCAATAGGCTACGCTCAGGAAAAGCTACACTAACTCCTAAAGCGTAAGTACATTTTACGAACACACACATGTAACCGTGGATCACTTGTAATTATGGAAACATGCCCAATTTATTCATTTAAATACTAAGATACTTCCAGCTCATACGACATGTACGCCCCCTGCGTTACGACATCGTAGTTATGCATCAACGTTGTTATGAATCGGTCGGTAGTAGGTACGAACGTGTTAGCGCATGCGCATTGGTACAAAACGGCATACTTACGCACGTTGTCGTAAATACGCACGTGTGCGTAGTTCTGGATCAGACCCCCAGTCAAAAAGTCAGTAAGATGTTGACATGGTCTCTCCCCAGTGAATCTGTGCTGCTCGGAATCCCGTAAGTTAATAGATTTAAGATCTAGTACATTTTGATTTTTAACAGTGTCTCTGTTTCAGTGTTTCTCTACTACTGATGTAGGGCTCACTGGTCTGTAGTTGGAAGCTTTAGTTCTTTTAAGATCTGCTCCTCAGTGAAATGACTTATAATTGTTTCTTTTGTATCAATATTTTTGCAATTTATATGCGACCCCTTCCCCTTCTTTCTTTTGTAAATACTGAAAAAAATACATGGGTATCATTGGCTCCCTAATATGTCAAAGATGTAGAACAGACAACGCAGATTTATATCATTGTCTCTTTTGAATGAACCGGATTCACAGATCCCTATTTACTATGTGCGCGTTTTCACGCATGCACACATGACACTCTCCTCGGCCGACGGGATTTCTGTGACTTCCACCTCCATAGGGCACCCTTATCTCTGTGTGTACTTACGTGCGTATGTTACATATGTGCGCATTTATCTATCTGCACCCTCAAATGCCCATTTAAATGCTTCCCCCACCCACTTTCACGTAACTTCTATCAGCAGGGCCGGATTGAGGGCCATGTGGGCCTGGGGCGAAAAATGATCAAGGGCCCTCATTATATAGTATGCTTTGGAGGAGGATGTCAGCGCTGCAGTGGGAGGCCTTTAGATCTGCAGTGTGCAGGGCCTATTTTCAGATAGAGGCCTGGGGCTGTAGTCCCATTAGCCCCATTGTTATTCTGGCCCTGTCTATCAGACAGATAAAAACCACGCCCCTCCATACGTATGTCCCTAAGTGCGATTCACAAGTCCGTGCCTAAAGTACTCACGTGCGTAAATACTATGTAATTTGCGTGGAAAAAGTTACTACGCATGCGCCGTTAATCCGCTCCTAATAATACGCACGCAACCCCACGCAAAAACAGATCTGTGAATACGGCCTTATGTCCTTTCATTTATTACTTTTAGCTTAAAATCAAATGACATTCAGATCAACACCTGCTTTCTTATATTCCGTTAACCCAGCAATGGGCAATTTAAGGTGTGTTCCCAGTTTCCCCAGTGAATCCGTGCTGCTTGGAATCCTGTATAATTTGATTTTTAACAGTATTTCCATCAATTTCTCTACTAACGATGTAAGACTCACTGGTCTGTAGTTGTCAGCTTGTTCGGTACTTCCACTTTTATGCAAAGGAACGACATTTGCTATTTTACAATCTTCTGGAACATGCGCAGTAGCTACTGTTCAGTGAATTACGGCCGTCCATGGAAGACGGCCGTAGTTCTGGATATGGCCCCATGTGCGTACTCTGTGCGATGTTGGGCAGCCATATAATCAGAATTCTGTGCATCAGGAGGGTATTCAGGGTGAGGAGCAGCTGCGTAGTCAGGGCCATTACTTTGCATTTGTGGATAACGTTGGTTTGGTAAAACATTTTGAGCTCTGCTGTAACAGGGGTAATTTGCCTCACGTTGACTATTTTGGGGTTGAGCGATTGATTCAACTCTTGACACAAGGCGATCCATAAAAAGCATTTGGCTTTCTCGGTTTTCTCGGCTTATGCGCTCGTGCATACCCATTATTTCAGAAATGACTTGGCGCTGGAGCTCTCGCTCATGGTCGAAGAATCGCATCAGACGGGCATCTTCTTGAGCTGACATTGCCAAATCCATTTCTTTAAGTTGGTCAACCATAAGACTGGTCATTGCCTTGGTCGCTTGTTCAACTCTTGACTGCTTCCTCTTCCTTGAAGGCACATTATAGACTAGAAATGGGAAAAAGAAAAAAAAACATAAGATTATAAAAATACACACAAATTGCGGTTATGCACCTTAGAATACGATTTCCTTAGGGCATTATGTTACATATAAACCTGCAGCTGGTTGCGCTTAATGCCCTGTCTGCTAGGGAACACATGAAAGTTGGTGTAACATTAAATAGCAGTTTTGTAAGCTGTTATGTGCTTGAGGCCTCATTCCTCCTGCACACTTGCTGCATGCTGCAATAGATATGTTGTTTGTTTAAAAGTTGTAATGTATATAGTTATAACTATTTTTTCACATGTTTTACGTATCAAAGTTTACCTGTTGTTTTTTCTTTTTATAAATTATATGAACAATTATAGACTTTTAAGATTTGTTAAAGTTTCATTATCAAAGTTTAAGGGCATTTTTTTCATATTTTTAAAACTTTTATGAACAAAGGAGGATCTTTTTACTATACTTTACGTTTCCTTATTATAGGTTATTACAATAAAAGTTACTGTGCATGCGCAGTATATACATTCGTAAAAATACGCAACTAAAACATTAAATTCTTAAGTGTGAATCAGGTCCTATGTGTCTAATTCGATGTTGGGCCTGTGTGGCTCTAACCCTTCTAGCCAGGAGTTTCCCTGCCCTTTTACCAGTATAAATGAAAGTTCCACTTTGAATAGCATGTTTAAATATAGAAATATAGTTACATCTCAATCAGCATCATGGGATTTATTTAAAACTATACTGACCCTAGACCATATTTACTCTCAATTTAGTTTAAGATTTAGGATATCCTTATATTAATCCCAACCATGTTTAAACTGTTCTACTGTGTTAGCCTCAATCACCTCCAGATGGGAGGTTATTCCACTTATCTATCACTCTTTAAGTAATATTTCCGCATGTTTCCTCTGAATCTACGGCCCTCCAGTTTATATCCATGCCCTCGTGTTCTATTACACCTCTTCCTTTGAAAAATACCACCCTCCTCTAGCCGATCACAACATTTGATATATTTGAAAGCTGCTATCATATTCACTTCTCCCTTCACTGCTCTAAGCTATACATGTTTAGTTCCTCTAGTCTTTCTTGGTATGATTTGTGACACATGCCATGGGCCATTTTAGTTGCTCTTCTTTGCACAGTCTATAATGTAGTTATGTCTTTCTTGGAGATATGGAGCCGGATTCAGAGCTCCGGGTGAATAGAATATGCGCCTGGAGCTCTGAATCGGGCCCATGGCCTCCAGTACTGAAATAAAGGGGCATCACTACTTCTCTCTTTCTGAATTCCTCTCAGTCTATAATGTAGTTATGTCTTTCTTGGAGATATGGAGCCGGATTCAGAGCTCCGGGCGCATTGCATATGCGCCTGGAGCTCTGAATCGGGCCCATGGCCTCCAGTACTGAAATAAAGGGGCATCACTACTTCTCTCTTTCTGCTGCTAATTCCTCTCCCTATGCAACCAAGCATCTGACTTGCCTTTCTCATAGCTTTGTTACATTGCTTGGCTACCTTTAACTCACATGAAATAATGACTCCAAGATCCCTTTCCTCTTAAGTAGTGCCCCTTTAATAATGCATTTTTTTTATTTCCCCACTGCTCCTGTTCTCCTTTCATGTGCCTCCACTCTGACAAACAATCACTTACACATTTCCCCATTTCAAAATCCGCCTTCCTAAAGACACCCTTGTCTTTGCGTGGCACGTCTGACACTTACTAACTGCAGAGGTTAACTGTATATACATAGATTTACTGCATATATCTATTTTTCTGTTTATGTATTTGTTTTTAAATATTTAATAATGTTTCAAATGTATCTTTTTATGTGAAATAAAAATTAATATAGAGAAGACATCCCTCTAGCGGTATTTTTTCTATTTGCCTGATTGAGAACTACTCTATCTAAACAAACTTGTGTGGAAACAATTTCCCTATTAATAATGAGCCTAGTAGCCTCATGGCTACACTTCACCCTTCCGGCAGTATTCTAGCTCTCCCTAACTAATCAGTAATTCAGTAGTCTCCAAAACAGTTAATACATTACAACATCCAGGATTTGCGGTGTGACAAGCAAACATAGGAACTCTGGTTTGCTATGGATGGGATGCAGCAGGACCTGACACGTGTTAAGCCATAGACACTTTTTCAAAGGTCTGACCATACCATATGTATTATTGGTTTGGGTATATGCTTGTTTCAATTGTGGTTTCCTATTCTATAGAATTCTAATACCTGTAGGAAATTACCTCTGCTCCTTATTTGTGGCTTCCTGAGGCTTCCTTTGTTGTGTTTAAAGGGATGACAGAAGGAAAGATTATTAATTTATTACACAAGCATTGAGTCTCCACAGTAAACAACAGTCTTTTCAAAAGGAGAAACTGTGGATAGGTTTGGAGCTGTTGTTTGGTGGTTGTACATATCTAATTTAATAGATTCCAGGCAACATGTGTTTTGTTCATCATGCCTCTTCGCAACATCAGCAGTGGGAATACCACATAAGTTTGGGTGTTGTGACATGACTCAATCTATTGTAGTTTGATTGGTTGTCAGTAATGCTTTAGAATGGTACAAGTTGAGGACCATTTTGCAGCTAGCATAATTGTTTGCAATTGTAGGCCTTTAAATACTGATTATGTGTCTGCTGCCTCCCATAAGGAGTGACTTCTAAACTGGTTTGTATTTATCCCTGCATCTTTCATGGTCGGCACTTTCCATCCTCTGAGTAGTGGAATAGTAGTGGATCATGGCGATGTGGTACTCTACAAGTAACATAAAACTACAAAATTAAATTTGATATGGTATAATTAAATAATGTAACCTTTTAGTATCAGGTTATACCCCATAGTAATCTGTCATTGGTCATAGGAATCTCATGGGTCTGAGGTATGAGGGTCAACTCAGCTGGCAGCTATGGCTAGAACCAAAAAAATATACCAACTTAAGGGATAAATAGTTAATGTTTTAGTCAGTCTCCCATTAAACTGGAATGAAAAGGAAAGGCTTAATATACCAAGGGTGGGAGTATTTTGGTATGATGGTTTTTGAAAGGGTTATTTCTTGTAATAACCAATATTGTTTGTTATCTCTTAAGTTTAGAGAGCTATAGCAGAACCACTTGATTTAATTGTAGCTGACGCCAGACCTGACTTATGTTTAGAAGTCCGATGCTAACTGGAGTAATGTCTGTGAGAAGGATTTCTTTTAGATCGCCAGAGTTCAAGTTCCTCAAGATCTGTGTAGTATCTAGCTCTTGTTAGATAGAGATGCAAAGAATATGTTTCTTAACAGCCTAGTAATGTTGCCATACACATACATTAGAGAAGTATCTCTAGTATGTATAGAGTTCTCTGGAACAGACTTTAAACAACACTTGGGGAATCTTTGGCCCGACATGTGACAGGTTAATCAGAGAGAACCAGACACTGGATGGCCATAAAGGGTACACCACCACTATTTGAGGTAGGTTGATTGCCACTTTGATTTGTTATTGGACTTTTAGGAGAAGGGCAGGGTGAGGGAATGTATAAAGTCGAGTTTGAAAATAGGTCCCAGCTGGTGCCTAACAGCCAGCTATCCTGTAACAAGATCACATCCATGCAATTATCCTTAAGTCCAGTCCCAAAGTTTCCAGTTTATTTTACAGTCTGCCATGCAACACATTGTCAAAAGCCTTACTATATAATCTAGATAAGCTATGTCTATGCCTCCCCCTTTATTTAATACTTTACTGACCCAGTCAAAATGTTTTCCTCCTGTACCCCTTTCATGTGCCTCCACTCTGCCAAAGAATCACTTACACATTTCCCCAAAAATCCAACTTCCTAAAAGTATAGCACCCTGGTCTTTGTGTGATACGTGTCTCTCTCAGTCATTATATTAAACCATGCTGCTTGATCAATGGATCCTAGGTTTTCACCTACACTTACTTTGGGATTTTGCCACAGTTTGTAAGTACCAAATCTAAGATGACCTCTTTACAATTGAGCTCTCTCACCAATTGTTTGCTATAAAGAATTTAATATGGCCCCACTTCTAGCAGAACTTGCTGAAAACTCACCCCAATTTACATCATGTGAATTAATGATTATTACCTCCTCTTTTAATGCCATTTTAGCGATATTTTTTAATATAACATTGTCCATTTCCTCATCTTGGACCGGATCCACACCCCACACATTTTCCGTATGAGAGAGGGGAGTGAACTCCCCCTGTCACTCGCCTCTCTCGTTTGTAAAAAGTGTGACATGCGCTGCTCTAAGGCAGCCTTAATTCACACTTGCAGATCAGCAGTCTGACCACTGATCTGCTGTAAGTGGGATAACCATCCCGCACTGTAAAATTTAAATACTTCACCCACTTACCTTGGTTGTCGGAGGGGACGCTTAGCCCTTTTTACTTAAACTCCATCGCATGGAACTTAGTTTCGTATGATGAAAACATGCGCCCTTCTGTACATAGAGCTGCACATAGTGGGCTCCTGTTATTATCTGTGGATCCGGTCCCTTATCCTGGTAGTTTATATATCACTCTAGTATGAAGAATAACCTCCTGGGTTTCTGTGGTTACCCAAAGGGCCTCCATTTTTTCTCCAACACTCCTTATTAAAATTGAATTTAACCCTTCCTTCACATACATTAATATGCCTTCTCCAATTTTTCCTGCTCTATTCTTCCTAAATACATTATATCCCAGCATAACTAGATCCCAGTCATGATTTTCATTGCACAATGATTTGTTGATTCCCATAATAGCCAGATTATCCCTTGTCATTATTGCAATTCGTTCAGGGATTTTATTTCCTAAGCACCTAGGATTAACACACATTGCTTCCCCTAACCTAAAATTGTTAGTTTCATTAGGATTTATTTGAACAATAAAATAAATCATTTATAAAAACGGTTTATTTGCAATTTCAGCAAGTGGTTTATACCATTGTAGTAATTACATCGACAGGTATCTAGATAAATGTACTGACCATGTACAGAATAAGTAACCAGACTGTTACAGTTTTAGAACAGACCAGGCTACTGTTATCTCTGTTGTGTAGCTGCCCAGCTGTGTTCCAGTGTTTTGTATCAGTGCATTAGTGCCTGCAGTGTAGTGACGATTGTACATGCCAATATGACATTAGATTCAGTGACACCACCTTTGCAAAATGTTTTTATTTAGCGCTAGAGACAGTGACACATAGATCATACAGAAACTAATTAAAAACACTAATTAAAAACACTGTGCACAACCAAAACATCTTCTATCTTCAAATATAAAAATAATTCACAATTCAATTAAGAAGTATCAATAGCAAATCAGAACATAATATTCCAACCTATATATTGTTCCTTTCACTAAATTTTCCCTCATATACAATGTTTCTTTTAATCCAGGCTTAGCCAGATCTTTCTAAAGAATAAAGAAATAGAAAAAGTACTTGATATCACCACTAGATGTCCTCCAGAATCCACTTCTACAGGAAATGCTGTAATTTTTTCAGACTTCACTCGTGTACGGGGAGCGATGAATAAGGATGAAAAATAAAACGTGTCCTTTATTTAGTCTCTGATATATATTATCGTTTCGCATAGGTTTCATTCTCATCATATGTGGAAAAACAGAGAAAAATAACACAAACTTTGTGCAGCCAGATCACACAATGGAACACACACGGATATAACACCTCTCTAATTGCACTCACATTATTTCAACTTGGTAACAAGCTCATCAAGGTATCATTTACTTCACTTTATTACATTTTATTAAACAATATTAATACATTTTAATCTCAAATAAAACAAAAGATAAAAGTCTGCAGATAAAAAAACAGGCCTCCTACCATACATGTAAAAGTACCAATCCACATATACTTCAGAGTCCTGGGATGAAGCCTCTGCGATAGAAATTATTATTATTATATAGCATTATTTATAATAATTCACAGATTATTGTTTTTATTATAGAAATTTTAATCACTATATTTAATAAGGAAAATATCTTTATATTTATTTTTTTTTACATTTTTATTAATAATTGGTTTAACTTAAGAAGATAAATTGCTTATATTACTATGTATTTATTTATATGATTGGTATTATTACTCTTATTTTTGGTATATATTATCACTTAGTTGTTAGGTACACAAGCGCCCTACACCTTCCATTTTTTTTGTGTTATAAAGGGAGTATGGTATCCCTAATTTTGTTAGTGGCTGTTTAGTTTATTATACACAGTAACATCACTGTCTATTGTAATAATGTTGTTTTCTTTGTTTATCTCTTTTCTTTTTGCTGTGTTAATTGAATAATAATATAAGATAAATGAAAAAAAAAATATTGAACAAAATGAATTGTTATGATAATCTGCCACTGCCCGGTCAACCTTGACAAGACTTTTTTTACTCTCTGTCTATACCGTCTTTACTTTTTCTATTTTCAATTATATTTTAAAAAAACTTTTGTTTCCGTTTTGTAGGAAGGGCCGTCATCGGAAAATGCGGGCCCGGGACACAGCTGTGAGACGCCCCTATGTGACATCACATAGGGATGGGGCACCGCGGACTGCTGTAACAGTGGTCCGGTGCACAGGGAAGTTCTGGGACCGGGATAATAGTCACGGCTGTGGCCCTGTAAGTGGGACAATTTATTTTCAATCCTGATAACTTTCTTAGTCTCCTTCTGCTTTGCAGGATACACATCACGATTATAATTTGCTCTATAATCACTTTTGTTAACCATGTTGACTTACTTTTCTGGGGTTGTAGTCCCATTTGCCCCATTGTTAATCTGGCCCTGCAAAGAATCACTTACACATTTCCCCATATCTACAAAATCAGCCTTCCTGAAATGCAGCACCTTTGTTTTTGTGCACTACAAACCTCTCTCTGCCTTTATACTAAACCATAATACTGGATGATCACTGGATCCTAGGTACCAGTGGATCCACACTTCTGAGATTCTGGACCGGATTCACATATATAAGTGTATAAAATGCGTAAATATACGCACGTACGTTGTAAGGCAACACCCATGACACTCCTCTCGTACGGATGGATTTTCGGTGACTTACGCGTCCATAGGGCAACCTTCACTCTTTGTATGTAGTTACGTGCGTACATTACTAACCACTCCCTCAAAAGGCCATTTAAATGCCTCCCCCCACCCACTTTCACATAACTTGTCACGTAGTAAGGTAACCACGCCCCTCCGTACGTATGTCACTAAGTGCGATTTAGTAATCTGTGCCTAATGGACTTCCGTGCCTAAATCCCACGTCACTTGCGTGGAAAAAGTTACTACGCATGCGCAGTTTATCCGATCTTAAAAATACGCACGCAAAAACAAGTCAAATTGGGCCTGATCCAGACCTACGCCTGTGCGCTGTGCTTACTAAAGCACAGCGTATCGGCGTCTACTCTCCCCGACACTCCCCCTGTGCGGGCGTATTTCCCATTGCTTACGCCGGCTGAAGGTTACCCATAACTTCAGCCGGCATAAGCAGTGGGTAATACACTTGCACACGAGCATACTACTGCTAAGTCCTCCCTCCCTCCCTCATTATATTACCTCCCCCCACCCACCTTCACTAACCTTAACGTAGGGACGCTAGGGGGACGCCTACGCGTCCCTACGCTGTTCCTACGGATGCCCGATCATTGATCGGGCTTTGCCGTAGCTACGCCGGGCAACATCTGCCCTGCCTAAGTTCGGCTTTTCATCCGATCTTACACTTACGCCCGGCCGTCTGGATCAGGCCCATTGTATCTGTGAATCCGTTCCTCTGTCACTATTTGTAAGGACCAAATCTAAAATGACCTCTTTGCGAGTGGGCACTTTTGCCAATTACTTTAGGGATTCTCCTTGTAATGAATTAAAAATTTCCCCACTCCTAGTGGAGCTTGCAGAAGACTCCCCCACGTTTACATCTGGTAGATCAAAGTCTCCCGTTATTATTACCTCCCCTTTTAATGCATTTATAGTGATATCTTTGAAATTTGTCATTGTCCAATTGTCTATCTTGTCCTGGTGTTTTATATCAGCATAAAAAATAATCTCCCTGGTTTCTATGGTCACCCAAAGTGCCTCAGTGTTATTTATTCCTTTCCTCAAATACCTTACTCCTCTGATTTTTCAAAAGGGCTGATCTCTCGTAGCCAATTTGAAACTAACTAGGAAATTGATTGCTTTTGCCTCGCAGAAGCAAATCAATTAATACACGCAAGACAGATGACATTGCTGCAAATGGTAAGTATGAATTTAACCTCAACCCTTAACCTAACCCTACCCTTCCATTACCCTACCCTAACCTTTTCTTCCCCGCTTAACCCTAAGACTCCTTTCCCCGCAGCCTGACCCTAAGACTCCCTTCCCTGCAGCCTGACCTTAAGACTCCCCTCCCCACAGCCTGACATCAAGACTCCCTTCCCTGCAGCCTGACCCTAAGACTCCCAACCCCGCAGCCTGACCCCAAGACTTCCTTCCCTGTAACTTGACCCTAAGACTCAAATTCCATGATCAAACTCAAACTCTCCCCTTTCATTACTCTAACCCTAACTGTCCCTAACTGCCTAACCCTAAAATTCCCCAGAGAGTGTTACTCACCTCTCCGATAGGTGCGATGGGTCTGTTGCAGCGTTTTTGAAAAATGAATGAGTTAGTATGCCGATTGGCATCTTTTCACTTAAAAAGGTTCTTAAAATTTAGCTTTTGGCTGTCTCTATTTCTAAAAGTACCATTTCACGACAGTGACTCCCACCGGATTTTCCTACTCTATCCTTCCTAAATAAATTATATCCTGGTATAGCTAGGTTCCAGGCCTGGTTTTTATTGCAACATGATAGAGATACTCCAATAATTAAGATTATCCCTTGTCATTATTACTATTAATTCAAGGATTTTATATGCTAATCTCCTAACATTTGAATATATAGCGCTGAAAGGTTGCTTTATGAATCCCCTATTCTTCCGTTTATTATCATTGCTAGGAATGTTTATTTTGCTCTTCCCTTTGCCCTTAATTGACGTGGATCTTGGGTGAGGAGCAAGATTTTTCTTTGAATGTCCCCCATTTTAGTTTAAATGGTTCCTATTGAAGTATCCAAATTGCTCCACTTCTTAAGCCACAGATTGAAGTTAATAATGTGCATTATTCTACGTTCTTCAAATCTGTGTACTGGCAGTAGTTCAGAAAAGGCCACAGTGTTTTGTTACTTGCTTAAGAGCAGTTTGTAACCTTTTAAATTCATCTTTAACAGCCAAAATTCCAGCATTGGCCCGGTCATTTGTCCCAAGGTGGATAATAACACCTACCTTGCCTTCCTTGCTTGCTGTCCATATAATGTTTAAAATGTGCGTTATATCCCATAGGCCTGTAGCTCCCAGCAAGCTAACCAGTTTCCTTATTATATTAGATACCTAACAATAGAATACCCCACAAGACATGCAGTCCTTTTTGAGGATTTCCTTTCAGTGCCACCAGATTGTGCAATGTGTCTTTGCGTAATTGGGACTCTCTTACCAGTAGTTCTCATCATAGTCCATCCTGTATGTTTCCTAGGGGCTCTCTGAGGCAATGGTGGCCTCAAGGATACAGACATCCTACCTATCTCATACCCCTTTCACATCACCAAATGTGAAAAACTCGGGTCTAAAAACCCAGGTTTTTCCGGGAGAAAGAATACCGTGTTTAAAAAAAGACACCTTTTAAGTCCTCAAAAACCCGGAAATTCCCTGGTCAGAGCCTTTCACATCACCAATGAATTTCCCGGGTCTGCCCTGTCTAGCAACTGTCAATCATTGTAGAAATGAGTTCTTATTGGCTGCTTCAGGTGCTTTTACAGTGAATGTAATTGTTTTAATGGACTTAAAATTAATAAAGAAATGGCAACATTTATTTTGACATTTGAAGTATTGATTGATAGGAAAAAACCTTTTAAGATTTTATCTGCTTTATTTATGTTGCACAGGATGACAGGGCATGCTGGTACTTGTGGTTCTCCAAGTGCTAGCATGCCCTGCCATCCTTGGGCATGCTGATGCTTGTAGCACTACTATCAGCATGCCCTATACTTGCAAAAACATTTTTTTTTAACTATCCGACGCTAAAAACAGATTTGTTTACTGTTGCCATAGCAACAGTAGACAAATCTGCACCAATCAGGAAGCAAAGTGAAAGACCCGGGTTGAAGACAACCCTGGATCTTTCACATTGCCACCCTTCCCGGGTTGGACCCGGGAAAAACCCTTCTTTTTGCCGGGGTTGAAATCCCGGGTCTTTCTACTCAGGTGGACTGAAAGTGCACCTTTCACATCACCACCAAATACCCGGGATTTTGCTGAGACCCGGGTTTTTTGCATACATTTTAGCTATCATCCTGCAATAAAGAGAATTGCTGACAGCACCTGCATCTCCAAAATATCTCACGCAAAACAAGTGCATTACATCCATTGCACTGCATTAGACCAACCATTGTTCATGGTTTTGTCAAACAACAAGCAGAAAAATTGTTCTGCAAAAAAAGTTTACAGAAAATATTCATAAATAATAGGCCTAAATCCAGGCCTAAGTCCAGTCTAAACTCAAGTTACAACTACTACATGTTTGTAAATTCAATACTTTAAAAATCAGGCTTTGATAAGCAAGTGTAACCTTAGTTAAACTTGGTCTCACCAGGTAATGATTACAAGCATAGTAAAGAAATAGGGGGGGGCAAGGATAAGCGCTCAATTCCTTGGGGTGTTGATATTGTATCACAAAAACCTCTAACTTCTTGTATCACAAACTTCTAGTGTTCCAAGTAAAGTTTCTTTGTCAGTGTCTTATAGTGAATCTCCAATGCGTCAGGTTATGGTGGTGGGTAAATGGACAGTGAGACAATCCCCCACGTTGAAGGACCGATGAGGACCCCGAGCCGCAACTTTAACCAGGAGGAGAACCAACAGCTGCATCCCCACAGACGGACGCTGATCCACAGCCGCGAGTACCAGCACACCGTTCCACCGAAGCCGACGGGACGAGGAGCCGATACATAACAGCTGACGGAACAAGCAGCCTCTGCAACACAAAGTGTCTCCGTATATGCCTACTACCAGGTAGGCACTCGGTGAGTGCATCCATTACTTATTCACAGTATCGCTACGAAGTACAATCTATGGAAGACGGACGTAGTTCTGGATCCGGCCCACGGACTCTTTCTTCCTCCTTCAAACATGCCTTTGTCACTCTCTAATAATCAGGGGCTTCTCACAGCCCCGCAAGTCAGCTTCCACAGCCAGCCACCGACGGGACAAGCAGCACAGACCTCCAGGAGACGATCAGCGCCACAGGTACCCCCCACAAAACGGATAGTAAAGCAGGATGTAACGGAGCAAAGGAGCCTCACGTCCTACTCCATGCCTGACCAAGCCACGCCCCCCCGGAGTTTTTTTTTTTTTAAATCTCTGTATTTACTATAGGGTGATTTTCAAACTCCAGAGATGTCTGGAGATCTTTCTCCGGAGATTTAAATCTCCGGATTTGCCCACGATTTGTATAAATGTAATGTGATGTATGTGAAAATTCTTGTTTCACAGTAAATCTCCAGAGTTTGCTTTAAAATCTCCGGTGTCACGTCAAAAATCGGGAGACTTCACACAGAACACTAATAGCATCACAGATCATCTGCACATATAATGAGTGGTAAAGGTGATGATTGGAATGTGCCCTGTTTTTAGGTGGTCTCATAATATGTGTGCAATCTATCACTCCAAGGACATTGGGAAATCCAGAGAGCCGATAAAAGTGTAATTTCAGGTCATGCCAAGTTTCCTCCTGGCTGGGGAAGCAGATATATATGTACACAACAATTTAATTAGTGCATTTAACACATTAGTTAAGTAATGTGAAAATGTCGCCTGTAACAGACTGGAATGACCCTGTGGCCAAAAAGGGGGAGAACACAGTAATTTGTGCAGCCCAGTTACTGCATGGAACCGTGATGTTGCTGGGTCCAAATCCCTCCTCACCTGCTCATAAAGGCTCAGGAGGTTAGTACGGTTGAGGCAAAACAATTGAACTACCTCCTGATCAGACAGGGAGTCAAAGTTCAAACGCCGGCCAAACATACGCACATGACGTGTTATGCGCTGTCTGCGATAAACCAGGGGTTGCTGATGGTTGTGGTCCTCCTGTTGCTCTGTCCTTTCTAAAGCCCTTATTAAGGCTAAACTGCCCATTATTATCCACTATGCATATGCAGCACACAAAAAGCCATAGCTTTTGTTTGAGTCTAAACAAGCAGCTGAAATACATTTACACCTTATTTTCTTATCCTGACACATGATTACATGAACATTTGCCAGCCATTTAAGCAAAGTCTCCACTGACCCCCTAGAGATTTAACTCAGGAGACTTTAAGGCCAAACTCCAGCAATTTAGAAAATCTCACCTTGGTAAATCCAGAGATTTGTATGTTTCTCATGCAAAAAATCGCTCATCTCCGCTGCGTTTGTGGAGATTTTGCTTTAGTAAATCCTGAGACTTGCAAATCGCCGGTAAACTACTTCAATCTTCGGCCCTAATAGTGGTTCGGATCCAGACTTTGAAATGATAGAATTTCACGAAAGAACCAGTATTCCACCCGCACAGTCTTGCAAGAAGAATTCTTAAGGGTAATATCTTAACAGGAGTAATACTTTCTGCGCCCCCCCCAGGAGCTGCAGTAAAGACACAGAGGGTGAGGTGTTTACCACTTCACCTCCTCAGAAAACTAAGAACCACCGGTACCCCTTATCAATACTAATTTTGACTTCCCATGAGAAAGACATAACTGTTGAAACGCGTGGGCTGTGAGAAGTGGCCTTCAGCTCAGCAGGTCAAATTTGGCGGGGATTGTTTCACTTAAAGCCCGGCGATCAGGGCCCTATCTATTATCAGTGCTATAACCATTTATAGTGAATAGAGCCCTGACTTCTGAGGACACCTTATTTGATTTTTTTGTTCACTTTGGAAGGATTAAAGTTTTTCTGAATAAATGCAGGAGTCCAGGCTGTTTCATGAGAATAAGTATTTTAATATGCGCACAAATGAAGAGGAGATACTGGTGAACACAGGATAGCGTCAGTCCTGTGTTCCTGTGTTTTTGGTCACACGAGAGTCTTTTGGCATATCTTGCGTTTTCCCCATATCCTGCCTGACAATGGGAGGGTAAAAGGCACAGATGTGAAGGGATCCATAGATGGTCGGAACTGTAAAGCATTTTCTACATGCATGAAAATCAAGAAAGAAATTTTGTGAGTGCCAATGTGACCCCACATGTGTTACTTTCTGTTAATGTATCACACTATTGGATTCTATTCCGTGTATATCTTTAGTAACATTGAACACTAGGGGGAGCCAAATCCTATGGGGGACAGACTGTATTACATGCAAAAAAACCAAGAAAAAAATATTGTGTTTAAGAACTGTCACATTTATGATATTAGAGTGAACATATTGGTTTCCACTTTGTATTTTTATATCATTATCTGAGTACTTACTGCAATCCAACAACCACAGAAGAAATCTGCCTCATATACCACCCAAGAATGGCGAAAGGACGGACATACCTACCTGTCTGAGAACAGGGTAGGAACACACACACTTACCTGTCTGAGAACGGGGAAGGAGCAAACTGATTTACCAAGATCAGTACAGGAGGAGCCCCACCTCTTTTTTGGAATTGAAGGTTGGAATGAACATATAGACATAATACAATAGCTCTTTTATGTACCGGCCGTGACGCAGTTTATGACTAATAGATTGTGATTATAATTACAGAATTCTTAAGGGTGCCCTCTTTAATATCCTCTGCATGTGTAGAGGGACTGCAATGCACTCTCTGCACACTTAGGATACCAAATTCTGTATGTTACCCTCCATTGCAGAGTCTAACGTACAGAATCTGTTCCTAAGTCTGGACCCTGTCCAACGGCTCCAACATCCTGTCCAACTACCAACCAATTTCTCTCCTCTTGTTTTTATCCAAGCTCCTCAAATGACTCATCTTCATCCGTCTCACCACCTACCTCTACGACAACGCCCTCCTCGACTCTCTCAATTTCTGTTTCTGTCTCCTCCACTCCACTGCAACTGCCCTAAAAGAGTTCCAAGCGACCATCTTTCCACTAAATCCATGCTCCTTATCATAGACCTGTCTGCTGCTTTTGATACTGTTGCTCACCCTCTTCAACTGCACACACACTTTGCACCATAGGGCTCTCTGACAGTCCTTATCCTCTCTTACTGCTAATTCTCTTTCTCGGTACATTTAGCTGCTCCTCCCCACCCTCGCCACTCCCGATAGAATTCCCCCACGGCTCAGTCCTTCGTCCTCTGCTCTTCTCCCTGTATACTTCCTCGTTTGGTAGACTTAGTAGTTCCTTTGGCCTCCAGTACCACCTCTATGCCGATGACACCCAAATCTGCATCTCATTCCCTTCTCTCTGTGTCCTGCCTATTCGCCATTGCCTCTTGGATATCTAAATGTTTTCTAAAATTCAGTAGTCCTCCCACCCTCACATATCACTCCCCTTCTCCCAGAATTGATTATCAAGAGGTGCAGGACAGGCAGTTATTTTCTATAATTCACAACAAGCCCAAATGTGAGAGATTTGCCGGCTCTACTGGGTTTCTGGGAGGAAAGCCTACATTTCTGTAGTTTCCTGAACATTATGGAGGAGTCAGGGAGGAGACCCACCAATCCTAAGTAACGCTATTTCTACAGAATTCATAGACAATGGGGATGCACTTGAGGTTGTAACTTGCTCTTCTGGGATACCGAAAGAAATGACCAAATTTCAGAAGTCTCCCGGACATGCAGTTGTTGTTAACCTATACTTAACCTGTGAGAATAGTTTCTGACTTCTCATTTCTTCCCTCTCGAAGAGATGCCTGTATGGGGGGTGGGGGGGGGGCTGGATGATGTGATTTTATGCAAATTGGATCATGAAACCCTGTTCCCTATCAATGCTATTATTCATGCTGTTACTAGCAATGGTATGTTGCTTGACAATGAAAATTCCGTAATTAAGACCCACCAATCCTTAGTAACGCTAATTCTACAGAATTCATAGACAAGGGGGCAGGACTTTAGGTTGTAATTCGATCTTCTGGGATACCAAAATAAATTACCAAATTTCAGGAGTCTCCCGGACATGTTGCGAGAGCCGATGACCATGCCTATGAGCGAACACCCTTACATTGTGAGATTGTCACATTCTCAGTAGTTACAAAACCCAGCATGTACTGCTTAAAAGTAGGGTTGCCGACTTTTTAAAGCTCCCCACCGGAAGATCCCGGAGGGAAGCCATAGATGCCTGCAAATTGCGCCTAAAACCCCGCCCCCTGAGCAGAAATGCCCCTTTTCTTAGTATTACTAGAGATGGGGGCAGGGCTTGATGAGATGATGCATAAAACCTCATCAAGTCCCATCCTGGGACACTACGAATAGTAGTTTCATGCAAACCACAGCTTCAAGTCCCCTGCAGGAGATCTTTCAGTTCTCCTGGGATACCGGGAAAACTGCCAGACTTTCTAGAGTCTCCCGGATATTCCGGGAGAGTCGGCAACCCAGCTTCAAAGTCTGCCTGCAAAATAGTTGAATCTCTAACCCATGCATGAGGTCTATTTCAGGTTTTACACAGTGCATCATAGTTAGAAGGAATAGCATATGACCTTTTTTGCTAAAGCATACTTATTTGACCAGATTTAATATGCATAATTATCACATTACAAAAGCTCAGAGTAACATAGAGTCCTATGTACCGTAATTAAGGAAAAAAAAATTTTTAAACATGGATTATACTCAAAAGACTTCTTAGTCACTCTCTAGCCGCCATATTATCTGTCTCCACAACAGAAGCCATTTTGTATGTGTCGATTGGTCTACTCGCAACCTTCTTGGTCTACGGGAACATGGCTGCCTTTTCATTTGTCCGTTATTGGCTCTAGAGCCGCTAGTGCTCTGGTGAGCGACAAATATTTTAACTGACACACACCTTACGAGCGCTGACGGATGACGCACGTTGCTAAAGGAACTCTGGGAAGTGTAGTTCGTTGACTTCTAAACGTATTTATGTATGACTAGGAAGAGACTACAACTCCCATAACCCCCGCGGCTAACAGTGTTAGCGGAAATTTGTATCCGTCTTCTATTCATCAATCCGGCCGCGGAATCCAGGTATGAGGCGTCTTTATCATCATGCTGTGTGATGGGGACACATATCCAGCTCATTACACTATATCCAGAGGGTTTCTCATGTTCTATACATCTATTATCACATGATCACAGGGGCCAGGGGTATATGGGGCTGGGGTCTGTAATGCACCTTGCACAGGATCTGGGTGTGAATGGACCATAAAGGCACATTAGGGGATGAGAGATAATGGGAGTCTATACAGCAAAGTCCATGAATATTTCAGTTGCAGGAAAAATTCAGCCTCAGATGCATTAAATTGAGGCTGTTACACCCTTATTTCCTGAATATAGGGGTGCAAGAGTCACAATATGGAAGAAATGTGACATTTCAGGGGTGTGGGTTAAAGGGAACATATTAAATGTATGGGAGAAGCCAGAAACCATATTAAATGTATGGGAGAAGCCAGAAACCATATTAAATGTATGGGAGAAGCCAGAAACCATATTAAATGTATGGGAGAAGCCAGAAACCATATTAAATGTATGGGAGAAGCCAGAAACCATATTAAATGTATGGGAGAAGCCAGAAACCATATTAAATGTATGGGAGAAGCCAGAAACCATATTAAATGTATGGGAGAAGCCAGAAACCATATTAAATGTATGGGAGAAGCCAGAAACCATATTAAATGTATGGGAGAAGCCAGAAACCATATTAAATGTATGGGAGAAGCCAGAAACCATATTAAATGTATGGGAGAAGCCAGAAACCATATTAAATGTATGGGAGAAGCCAGAAACCATATTAAATGTATGGGAGAAGCCAGAAACCATATTAAATGTATGGGAGAAGCCAGAAACCATATTAAATGTATGGGAGAAGCCAGAAACCATATTAAATGTATGGGAGAAGCCAGAAACCATATTAAATGTATGGGAGAAGCCAGAAACCATATTAAATGTATGGGAGAAGCCAGAAACCATATTAAATGTATGGGAGAAGCCAGAAACCATATTAAATGTATGGGAGAAGCCAGAAACCATATTAAATGTATGGGAGAAGCCAGAAACCATATTAAATGTATGGGAGAAGCCAGAAACCATATTAAATGTATGGGAGAAGCCAGAAACCATATTAAATGTATGGGAGAAGCCAGAAACCATATTAAATGTATGGGAGAAGCCAGAAACCATATTAAATGTATGGGAGAAGCCAGAAACCATATTAAATGTATGGGAGAAGCCAGAAACCATATTAAATGTATGGGAGAAGCCAGAAACCATATTATATGTATGGGAGAAGCCAGAAACCATATTAAATGTATGGGAGAAGCCAGAAACCATATTAAATGTATGGGAGAAGCCAGAAACCATATTAAATGTATGGGAGAAGCCAGAAATCATATTAAATGTATGGGAGAAGCCAGAAACCATATTAAATGTATGGGAGAAGCCAGAAACCATATTAAATGTATGGGAGAAGCCAGAAACCATATTAAATGTATGGGAGAAGCCAGAAACCATATTAAATGTATGGGAGAAGCCAGAAACCATATTAAATGTATGGGAGAAGCCAGAAACCATATTAAATGTATGGGAGAAGCCAGAAACCATATTAAATGTATGGGAGAAGCCAGAAACCATATTAAATGTATGGGAGAAGCCAGAAACCATATTAAATGTATGGGAGAAGCCAGAAACCATATTAAATGTATGGGGGGAAAAAAAGCTAGAAACCCTTTTAAAGGGGAAACCTAACCTGTAAACCACGTTATATGTATGGAAAAATCCAGAAACCATATTAAATGTATGGAAAAAGCCAGAAACCATATTAAATGTATGGAAAAAGCCAGAAATCATATTGAATGTATGGAAAAAGCCAGAAATCATATTGAATGTATGGAAAAAGCCAGAAATCATATTGAATGTATGGAAAAAGCCAGAAATCATATTGAATGTATGGAAAAAGCCAGAAATCATATTGAATGTATGGAAAAAGCCAGAAATCATATTGAATGTATGGAAAAAGCCAGAAATCATATTGAATGTATGGAAAAAGCCAGAAATCATATTGAATGTATGGAAAAAGCCAGAAATCATATTGAATGTATGGAAAAAGCCAGAAATCATATTGAATGTATGGAAAAAGCCAGAAATCATATTGAATGTATGGAAAAAGCCAGAAATCATATTGAATGTATGGAAAAAGCCAGAAATCATATTGAATGTATGGAAAAAGCCAGAAATCATATTGAATGTATGGAAAAAGCCAGAAATCATATTGAATGTATGGAAAAAGCCAGAAATCATATTGAATGTATGGAAAAAGCCAGAAATCATATTGAATGTATGGAAAAAGCCAGAAATCATATTGAATGTATGGAAAAAGCCAGAAATCATATTGAATGTATGGAAAAAGCCAGAAATCATATTGAATGTATGGAAAAAGCCAGAAATCATATTGAATGTATGGAAAAAGCCAGAAATCATATTGAATGTATGGAAAAAGCCAGAAATCATATTGAATGTATGGAAAAAGCCAGAAATCATATTGAATGTATGGAAAAAGCCAGAAATCATATTGAATGTATGGAAAAAGCCAGAAATCATATTGAATGTATGGAAAAAGCCAGAAATCATATTGAATGTATGGAAAAAGCCAGAAATCATATTGAATGTATGGAAAAAGCCAGAAATCATATTGAATGTATGGAAAAAGCCAGAAATCATATTGAATGTATGGAAAAAGCCAGAAATCATATTGAATGTATGGAAAAAGCCAGAAATCATATTGAATGTATGGAAAAAGCCAGAAATCATATTGAATGTATGGAAAAAGCCAGAAATCATATTGAATGTATGGAAAAAGCCAGAAATCATATTGAATGTATGGAAAAAGCCAGAAATCATATTGAATGTATGGAAAAAGCCAGAAATCATATTGAATGTATGGAAAAAGCCAGAAATCATATTGAATGTATGGAAAAAGCCAGAAATCATATTGAATGTATGGAAAAAGCCAGAAATCATATTGAATGTATGGAAAAAGCCAGAAATCATATTGAATGTATGGAAAAAGCCAGAAATCATATTGAATGTATGGAAAAAGCCAGAAATCATATTGAATGTATGGAAAAAGCCAGAAATCATATTGAATGTATGGAAAAAGCCAGAAATCATATTGAATGTATGGAAAAAGCCAGAAATCATATTGAATGTATGGAAAAAGCCAGAAATCATATTGAATGTATGGAAAAAGCCAGAAATCATATTGAATGTATGGAAAAAGCCAGAAATCATATTGAATGTATGGAAAAAGCCAGAAATCATATTGAATGTATGGAAAAAGCCAGAAATCATATTGAATGTATGGAAAAAGCCAGAAATCATATTGAATGTATGGAAAAAGCCAGAAATCATATTGAATGTATGGAAAAAGCCAGAAATCATATTGAATGTATGGAAAAAGCCAGAAATCATATTGAATGTATGGAAAAAGCCAGAAATCATATTGAATGTATGGAAAAAGCCAGAAATCATATTGAATGTATGGAAAAAGCCAGAAATCATATTGAATGTATGGAAAAAGCCAGAAATCATATTGAATGTATGGAAAAAGCCAGAAATCATATTGAATGTATGGAAAAAGCCAGAAATCATATTGAATGTATGGAAAAAGCCAGAAATCATATTGAATGTATGGAAAAAGCCAGAAATCATATTGAATGTATGGAAAAAGCCAGAAATCATATTGAATGTATGGAAAAAGCCAGAAATCATATTGAATGTATGGAAAAAGCCAGAAATCATATTGAATGTATGGAAAAAGCCAGAAATCATATTGAATGTATGGAAAAAGCCAGAAATCATATTGAATGTATGGAAAAAGCCAGAAATCATATTGAATGTATGGAAAAAGCCAGAAATCATATTGAATGTATGGAAAAAGCCAGAAATCATATTGAATGTATGGAAAAAGCCAGAAATCATATTGAATGTATGGAAAAAGCCAGAAATCATATTGAATGTATGGAAAAAGCCAGAAATCATATTGAATGTATGGAAAAAGCCAGAAATCATATTGAATGTATGGAAAAAGCCAGAAATCATATTGAATGTATGGAAAAAGCCAGAAATCATATTGAATGTATGGAAAAAGCCAGAAATCATATTGAATGTATGGAAAAAGCCAGAAATCATATTGAATGTATGGAAAAAGCCAGAAATCATATTGAATGTATGGAAAAAGCCAGAAATCATATTGAATGTATGGAAAAAGCCAGAAATCATATTGAATGTATGGAAAAAGCCAGAAATCATATTGAATGTATGGAAAAAGCCAGAAATCATATTGAATGTATGGAAAAAGCCAGAAATCATATTGAATGTATGGAAAAAGCCAGAAATCATATTGAATGTATGGAAAAAGCCAGAAATCATATTGAATGTATGGAAAAAGCCAGAAATCATATTGAATGTATGGAAAAAGCCAGAAATCATATTGAATGTATGGAAAAAGCCAGAAATCATATTGAATGTATGGAAAAAGCCAGAAATCATATTGAATGTATGGAAAAAGCCAGAAATCATATTGAATGTATGGAAAAAGCCAGAAATCATATTGAATGTATGGAAAAAGCCAGAAATCATATTGAATGTATGGAAAAAGCCAGAAATCATATTGAATGTATGGAAAAAGCCAGAAATCATATTGAATGTATGGAAAAAGCCAGAAATCATATTGAATGTATGGAAAAAGCCAGAAATCATATTGAATGTATGGAAAAAGCCAGAAATCATATTGAATGTATGGAAAAAGCCAGAAATCATATTGAATGTATGGAAAAAGCCAGAAATCATATTGAATGTATGGAAAAAGCCAGAAATCATATTGAATGTATGGAAAAAGCCAGAAATCATATTGAATGTATGGAAAAAGCCAGAAATCATATTGAATGTATGGAAAAAGCCAGAAATCATATTGAATGTATGGAAAAAGCCAGAAATCATATTGAATGTATGGAAAAAGCCAGAAATCATATTGAATGTATGGAAAAAGCCAGAAATCATATTGAATGTATGGAAAAAGCCAGAAATCATATTGAATGTATGGAAAAAGCCAGAAATCATATTGAATGTATGGAAAAAGCCAGAAATCATATTGAATGTATGGAAAAAGCCAGAAATCATATTGAATGTATGGAAAAAGCCAGAAATCATATTGAATGTATGGAAAAAGCCAGAAATCATATTGAATGTATGGAAAAAGCCAGAAATCATATTGAATGTATGGAAAAAGCCAGAAATCATATTGAATGTATGGAAAAAGCCAGAAATCATATTGAATGTATGGAAAAAGCCAGAAATCATATTGAATGTATGGAAAAAGCCAGAAATCATATTGAATGTATGGAAAAAGCCAGAAATCATATTGAATGTATGGAAAAAGCCAGAAATCATATTGAATGTATGGAAAAAGCCAGAAATCATATTGAATGTATGGAAAAAGCCAGAAATCATATTGAATGTATGGAAAAAGCCAGAAATCATATTGAATGTATGGAAAAAGCCAGAAATCATATTGAATGTATGGAAAAAGCCAGAAATCATATTGAATGTATGGAAAAAGCCAGAAATCATATTGAATGTATGGAAAAAGCCAGAAATCATATTGAATGTATGGAAAAAGCCAGAAATCATATTGAATGTATGGAAAAAGCCAGAAATCATATTGAATGTATGGAAAAAGCCAGAAATCATATTGAATGTATGGAAAAAGCCAGAAATCATATTGAATGTATGGAAAAAGCCAGAAATCATATTGAATGTATGGAAAAAGCCAGAAATCATATTGAATGTATGGAAAAAGCCAGAAATCATATTGAATGTATGGAAAAAGCCAGAAATCATATTGAATGTATGGAAAAAGCCAGAAATCATATTGAATGTATGGAAAAAGCCAGAAATCATATTGAATGTATGGAAAAAGCCAGAAATCATATTGAATGTATGGAAAAAGCCAGAAATCATATTGAATGTATGGAAAAAGCCAGAAATCATATTGAATGTATGGAAAAAGCCAGAAATCATATTGAATGTATGGAAAAAGCCAGAAATCATATTGAATGTATGGAAAAAGCCAGAAATCATATTGAATGTATGGAAAAAGCCAGAAATCATATTGAATGTATGGAAAAAGCCAGAAATCATATTGAATGTATGGAAAAAGCCAGAAATCATATTGAATGTATGGAAAAAGCCAGAAATCATATTGAATGTATGGAAAAAGCCAGAAATCATATTGAATGTATGGAAAAAGCCAGAAATCATATTGAATGTATGGAAAAAGCCAGAAATCATATTGAATGTATGGAAAAAGCCAGAAATCATATTGAATGTATGGAAAAAGCCAGAAATCATATTGAATGTATGGAAAAAGCCAGAAATCATATTGAATGTATGGAAAAAGCCAGAAATCATATTGAATGTATGGAAAAAGCCAGAAATCATATTGAATGTATGGAAAAAGCCAGAAATCATATTGAATGTATGGAAAAAGCCAGAAATCATATTGAATGTATGGAAAAAGCCAGAAATCATATTGAATGTATGGAAAAAGCCAGAAATCATATTGAATGTATGGAAAAAGCCAGAAATCATATTGAATGTATGGAAAAAGCCAGAAATCATATTGAATGTATGGAAAAAGCCAGAAATCATATTGAATGTATGGAAAAAGCCAGAAATCATATTGAATGTATGGAAAAAGCCAGAAATCATATTGAATGTATGGAAAAAGCCAGAAATCATATTGAATGTATGGAAAAAGCCAGAAATCATATTGAATGTATGGAAAAAGCCAGAAATCATATTGAATGTATGGAAAAAGCCAGAAATCATATTGAATGTATGGAAAAAGCCAGAAATCATATTGAATGTATGGAAAAAGCCAGAAATCATATTGAATGTATGGAAAAAGCCAGAAATCATATTGAATGTATGGAAAAAGCCAGAAATCATATTGAATGTATGGAAAAAGCCAGAAATCATATTGAATGTATGGAAAAAGCCAGAAATCATATTGAATGTATGGAAAAAGCCAGAAATCATATTGAATGTATGGAAAAAGCCAGAAATCATATTGAATGTATGGAAAAAGCCAGAAATCATATTGAATGTATGGAAAAAGCCAGAAATCATATTGAATGTATGGAAAAAGCCAGAAATCATATTGAATGTATGGAAAAAGCCAGAAATCATATTGAATGTATGGAAAAAGCCAGAAATCATATTGAATGTATGGAAAAAGCCAGAAATCATATTGAATGTATGGAAAAAGCCAGAAATCATATTGAATGTATGGAAAAAGCCAGAAATCATATTGAATGTATGGAAAAAGCCAGAAATCATATTGAATGTATGGAAAAAGCCAGAAATCATATTGAATGTATGGAAAAAGCCAGAAATCATATTGAATGTATGGAAAAAGCCAGAAATCATATTGAATGTATGGAAAAAGCCAGAAATCATATTGAATGTATGGAAAAAGCCAGAAATCATATTGAATGTATGGAAAAAGCCAGAAATCATATTGAATGTATGGAAAAAGCCAGAAATCATATTGAATGTATGGAAAAAGCCAGAAATCATATTGAATGTATGGAAAAAGCCAGAAATCATATTGAATGTATGGAAATTACACAGATACTGACCAGCATTACTATCACACTGTTATTTATCACCTCTCATTTCTAATACTATTATATTATTATATTATTACACAGATACTGACCAGCATTACTATCACACTGTTATTTATCACCTCTCATTTCTAATACTATTATATTATTATATTATTACACAGATACTGACCAGCATTACTATCACACTGTTATTTATCACCTCTCATTTCTAATACTATTATATTATTATATTATTACACAGATACTGACCAGCATTACTATTGTTATGTTATTTATCACCTCTCATCTCTAATACTATAATATTATTATTATTATATTATTACACAGATACTGACCAGCATTACTATCACACTGTTATTTAGACTTGGTCTGGGACACATCTCATCTCTAATACTATAATATTATTATTATTATATTATTACACAGATACTGACCAGCATTACTATCACACTGTTATTTAGATCTGGGACACGACTTGGCTTGGTCTGGGACACGCCACCTCTCATCTCTAATACCGTTTGCAACAGATGAAATATGAGTCCCCCTGAAATCATCATGGCTGAGAAATAGATTATTATTATATTATTACACAGATACTGACCAGCATTACTATCACACTGTTATTTAGACTTGGTCTGGGACACGCCACCTCTCATCTCTAATACCGTTTGCAACAGATGAAATATGAGTCCCCCTGAAATCATCATGGTTTAGCTGAGAAATAACTTTCCTCTCGTATTTTCTATCTCTGAATCAGGTCCATTATGTCAATGAACTCCCTATAGTTTGTCTGTTATCTGGATAGCTCCTAATGTGTCCATTGCAACAATCTGAAATATTGCAGTGTAATAATTGTCCAATAATCCCCCCACACACACGCACACACCTTAAGACTTATCCTCACCTAAAATGGGGTCAGATTGGAAATTTGGATAAGGCATTTCAAGCTTACAAATGTTATGGATATTATTTACATTTTTAAAAATCACTTTTTTTTTATCAGTCGTTTGTGTTGTTTTAAGGAGCACATTTTAACATCACACTAAGATTTTAAGCTGGTGTGAAGGTGAGTTCCATTTGTATTTATTTAATTTCTTGCTTTTGTGACGGTTTAGGGGTTTTAACGTTTAATATGATATATTTAATAATTTGTCTCTTTAAAAATTAAATAAATACATTCATGACTGAAAAAAAAAACTTGTCTATCCTCTCTCCTCGATGATGTTGGGGATGGGAGATGACTGATTCCTATGTGTATAGTGTATTATGTAATTATATTGGATGTTATGTCAGCCTCTGATACAGGGGGAGTGATTCTGCTTGTCTCTTGAGGCCATATTTACTAAGACAATACCAATAAAGAGAAAGGGTACTCGGGTGCTAATGGGGGATAGCAGCTGCAAGGGAGAGTTTGCAAATCTCCCTATATCCGTAAACAAAGAAGGAAAATATATATATACCTAAGTATATATAAATGCAGCGCTTAATATTTAATACTATAGAAAAATAGGCAGGCTGTGTATAAAAATATCAGATTTATTAATCTATTGCACGTGAAGCTAAAATTAAATAAATAGACAATCAATCCCAAACTGCAGGTGCGGAGCTCACTATTTTGTGTGTTATATATATATTTTCCATATTTACTAAGATGCAGGTTTGGAAAAGTGGAGATGTTTCCCATAGCAACCAATCAGATTTAAGCTCTGTTTCCTGTTACGTACTAGAAAATGTCAATTAGCATTTGATTGGTTGCTATGGGCAACAGCTCCACTTTTCCATCCGCGCAGCTTAGTAAATCTGGATCTTGGTTTTTAAGTCTGCATGAGAGAGGGGTGTAAACTTTCCCTGTCACTCCCTGCTCTCGTGCGTGAAATGTGTGACTTACGGTCCCCTAAGGCAGCCATACGCCAGGCGTGCAGAGCGGTAGTTTGTCTGACCGCTGATCCTCTCGTCAGTGGGATATCCATCCCGCACGGTAACATTGGCATTCTCCCACCTGCCCGCCTTAGCATGCGGAGGGGAAACAGCCCGTTTGTTCTTAAATTCCATTGTACGGAGCTATTTTCCGTGCGATGGTGGTTAGATTTGTAAAAGAACGTAACATCTGGAGGGCGCATTCGTGCGTGAGTGGGCTGTCGTTATGATCTGTGGGTCCGGTCCTATAGGATTACACTACAGAATATAGAGCTAACAGCATTTTATCCATTTCCATCAGGAGACGATACGCGAGAACCATGGAGGTGCAGATCATAGAACACATCCGACACTCGCTGCTGATTGACCGCAACAAAGACCTGATCATAGAGAAGCTGAAGATCTGATCATAGAGAAACTACTGAACCTCACACTGGAGATTATCTCTCTGCTGACCAGGGAGGTGAGAGGCCGCATCCGTCTCTGGCTCTATGGGGAGAGAGGACAATAGGGGGGTTTGCTATTTCCCCATTACGGTGCTCATGATGCCTATGTCACATGGTGGTGGGGGCGGCAAATAACCAGTTCCCTTGGAATCTGGGACATTTGAATGTAAACGTGATACACAGGATACCGGACCCATTATAGGAGCTCTCGCTGTTTAGAGTTCGAGTCTGTAGTAGAAAAGCAGGAGGCTCATCATATAATTACATGCGTGGAACTAATGTTTATGCATTTTATATTCCATATAGAATGACAGGTTATCTACTGGATAATATCAGTGTACTGCAGCCTAACCCTAACTCTCCAAACACTGCAGCCTAACTCTCCATGCACTGTAGCCTTATCCTAACCCTCCATGCCCTGCAGCCTAACCTTAACTCTCCATACACTGTAGCCTAACCCTAACCCTCCATACAATGTAGCCTGCTCCTAACCCTCCATGCACTGCAGCCTGACCCTAACCCTCCATACAATGTAGCCTGACCCTAACCCTCCATGCACTGCAGCCTAACCCTAACCCTCCATACAATGTAGCCTGACCCTAACCCTCCATGCACTGCAGCCTAACCCTAACCCTCCATGCACTGTAGCCTAACCCTAACTCTCCATGCCCTGTAGCCTAACCCGAACTCTCCATGCCTTGTAGCCTAACCCGAACTCTCCATGCCCTATAGCCTAACCCGAACTCTCCATGCCCTGTAGCCTAACCCGAACTCTCCATGCCCTGCAGCCTAACCTTCAAACCCTAACCTTATACCCACTGCCACCTGCA
>WWET01002590.1:63568-74144 GCA_011038615.1 Limnodynastes dumerilii | reverse complement strand
AATATACAGTACTGACATACAGGACAGGGATGGACAGCATAGTACATAATAAAATACAATATAAATATAAAAATATCACAAAAATACAATTAAAGTGAAGCAAGTACAGACAGCTAGGGAATATGCACAGTGAGAGGTTGAGAAGGAGACACCAGGTGGGGATGGAGTAAAAGGGTAGCAGAGGGGAACAAGAGGGTTTGAGGTGAGGGGGGGAGGGGTGGAGGAGGGAACAGCACCAGGATGGAGCACCCTGCTCAAGTGAGCTAACACACAAAGTAGGAGGATTGAACTTACAGAAGACATAAGGAGGGGTAAGGAAGTGGACTGCTGGTGTGAGAGGAGGAAGGAAGGGAGAGATGTAGATGCAGTGAGGATGTTAAGTGGAGGAGGGGTAGGCTAGCCTGAACAGGTGCGTTTTAAGTGAGTGCTTTTAGACCTGCAATGTGCGGGAGAATCTGACTGAAGAAGGGAAGTCATTCCAGTGCAGAGGTGCAGCATGGGAGAAGTCCTGGATATGGGCACAAGATGTGTTGATCAGTAAGGAGGTCAGACAGCGGTAGAAAATTATGTGGGGCTCTTTTTTTTCTCCTGAAGATGACTGTTCTACTCCGGAATCCTTCCAAAAGCAAATAGCTTAATGTCATAGCTCAAAGAATGGGTTCTACCTTGTCAGATCCTGAGAGACAATTTTTCTGCGATCAGATAACTGAGAAATGGAGGCAGAAGTGTAATCTGTCGTAGGAGTTCCCTATCCATGGGTCCATAAATCCCAATAGCCAGGGCTCGCCTTAAGTTGTTTGAGAAGATGTCAGTCACTCCTCATGGGTTGCAGTGTGTTTTGATTGGACAGCATGGATGTAGTTGCAAAACAGCAAAATGGCCACCATCATATCTGAACATGTGTGATAGTAACCGTAGCTTGTACTGCTTCTAAAGGGTGTATTAAGATTCCCTTGCAAGATTGGACTAGTTGCCTTTGGTGTTCACGACCCAGACGTTGGAAGGAAACACTTGCCCAGCAACTGTGGATCTGGAACATTAGATGTGCATAAAGCCTCTGGTTCCAGTCTTACTCCAGACCTTCCTGTGTCTTTTCAGCTTCTTGCAGTAAAGGACGAAGCCTGTTCCTGTCAAACCATATCTCCTGGTGGGTGCTGTGCTGGAGTGTTACCTGTGCATATATTTTCTTGGGTTACTTGATACTATTTGCTCATAATCCCACTTAGTGTCACCAAAATAGGGAGCGTGAACCCAACCCGAGTTGGTCAGGATAATGGTTTATATAATAACCTTTGAACAATGTGGTGATGGTTTGAAATGTTCAATGAAAAATATTTTTTGATGTGTTAGAGCTAAAGAACTGAGCAAACTGGTGAGAGAGGCTGGATGATCAGTATTATATATTACACGGTGTCCGAACATGCGTTACTAGACCATTTAGATCACAAGTGTTATTGAAGTAAACCTCCTTTGCCAATACTTCAAGGCTTCCTTCTATTGGTGAGGTCGTACCCTCTGTTCCAGTAGGAGGGCTTGATCCAGACCCCAATGCAAAACCAAACACACCACATGCAAATGACGCTGGATATACACTTGTGCAATCCTCTGGGGCCAGATTTACCAAAGGGCAGTTTGTCCGGCGGTTTGAATCGGTCAGTCTTCACCAGTGGTTTTTTTGACCAAAACCACCAGATTTACTATCGCGCATTTTACTGTGTAAATTTAAATCCGCTGGCCATGTTTTTGGCTTTCAAACCACCAGCAGTTTGTATTTAAAAGGCAGCGGTTTCCGTTTCCAAAGCGCCAAATATAAAAATCATCCTTTCTCCTGCAGTTTGGACATCACAAGTGCTATATAAGCGTGGACCCTTCCTCTTTCATAGGGTTGTGAGCGGCTAAGTTTTTTGGTTTTAGAAATTTTGAGTTATCGGATGATTTTTTTTTTTTTACTTGGTTTCCGATTATACTTGTTTTTGTTTTATGTTCATTTTTTATTTACATTTTTGGATTTAATTAATTTTTTGGTTTGTAAATTATTTTTGCGTTTATTTTTTAACTATAGTCTGTTAGGTTTATTTTGTGTGACTGTGGTATAAGTGGAAACTATTTGTAAGTCCCTTGGTCTAGGCAGCAGCATTACATGTAGGCAAATTGTTGGCACTGTCAGCACAATCGCCGCTTTTGTATTTGGACGTTTGGATGGGGAATTGTTTTGTAAATTCGGCGATTTGTATGTTCTTTCATGAAAAATGTTAATTCTGGCGGTTTTATTGGTGGTTTTACCCTTAGTACATGTGGCGGTTTTGCATAAAGGCGCTTTAGTAAATCTGGACCTGTTGGTGGTAACAATCCTACTGGAGACTGAGGTTGCAGATGTAACACCCAATCTACAGTTGAAACTTAGAATATCGTGCAAAAGTTAATTTATTTCAGTAATTCAGCTTAAAAGGTAAAACTAGTTTATTATATAGACTCATTACATGCAAAGTGAGATAGTTCAAGTCTTTTTGTATTAATTTTGATGATTATGGCTTAGAGCTTATGAAAACCCCAAAATCAAAATCTCACAAAATTAGAATAATGTGAAAAGGTTCAATATTGTAGGCTAAAAGTGTCACACTCTAATCAGCAAATCATTCCAAACACCTGCAAAGGGTTCCTGAGCCTTTAAATGGTCTCTCAGTCTGGATCAGTAGAATCACAATCATGGGGAAGATGCTGACCTGACAATTGTGCAGAAAAGCTTCATTGAGGGAAAGCCTCAAAAGGAAAATGCAAAAGAAGTTGGATTTTCTCAAAGTACTTTATCAAAGCACATTAATAGAAAGTTAAGTGGAAGGGCAAAGTGTGGAAGAAAAGGTGCACAAACAGCAAGGATGACCGCAGCCTGGAGAGGATTGTCAGGAAAAGGCCATTCAAAAGTTTGGGGGAGCTGCACAAGGAGTGGACTGAAGCTGGAGTTAGTGCATCAAGAGCCACCACATTCAGACGGATCCTGGACATGGGCTTCAGATGTCGTACTCTTCTTGTCAAGCCGCTTCTGAACAACAAACAACGTCAGAAGCATCTTACCTGGGCTAAAGAAAGAAAGAACTGGTCTGTTGCTCAGTGCTCCAAAGTCCTCTTTTCTGATGAGAGCAAATTTTGAAAGCCTCAAAAGGAAATTGCCAAAGAAGTTGGATGTTCTCAAAGTGCTGAATCAAAGCACATTAATAGAAAGTTAAGTGGAAGGGCAAAGTGTGGAGGAAAAAGGTGTTCAAGCAGCAGGGATGACCGCAGCGGAGAGGATTGTCAGGAAAAGGCCATTCAAAAGTGTGGGGAAGCTGCACAAGGAGTGGACTGAAGCTGGAGTTAGTGCATCAAGAGCCACCACACACAGACGGATCCTGGACATCTTCTTGTCAAGCGGCTCCTGAACAACAAACAACGTCAGAAGCATCTTACCTCTGCTAAAGAAAGAAAGAACTGGTCTGTTGCTCAGTGCTCCAAAGTCCTCTTTCTGATGAGAGCAAATTTTGCATCTCATTTGGAAACCGAGGTCCCAGAGTCTGGAGGAAGAATGGAGAGGCACAATCCCAGATGCTTTAAGTCCAGTGTGAAGTTTCCACAGTCTCTGCTGATTTGGGGAGCCATCTGTGTTGATTTGGGGAGCCATGTCATCTGCTGGTGTTGGTCCACTGTGCTTTATTAAGTCCAGAGTCAACGCAGCTGTCTACCAGGACATTTTAGAGCACTTCATGCTTCCTTCAGCAGACAAGCTTTATGGAGATGGTGACTTCATATTCCAGCAGGACTTGGCACCTGCACACACTGTGAAAGGAACCAAAACCTGATTTGATGACCATGGGATTACTGTGCTGGATTGGCCAGCAAACTCACCGGACCGGAACCCTATAGAGAATCTATTGGGCATTGCCAAGAGAAAGATGAGACATGAGACCGAACAATGCAGAAGAGCTGAAGGCCGCTATTGAAGCAACCTGGTCTTCAATAACCCTTAGCAGTGACACAGGCTGATAGCATCCATGCATTAAGACAGTAATTTGTGCAAAAGGGGCCCAAACAAAGTACTGAGTACATATGCATGATTATACTCTTTAGAGGGCTGACATTTCTGTATCTGAAATCCTTTTTTATTGATTTCATGTAATAATCTAATTTTGTGAGATTTTGATTTTGGGGTTTTCATAAGGTGTAAGCCATAGTATTCAAAATTAAAACAAATAACGACTTGAAATATCTCACTTTGCATGTAATGAGTCTATATAATATATTTGTTTTACCTTTTAAGCTGAATTACTGAAATAAATGAACTTTTGCACGATATTCTAATTTTTTGAGTTTCACCTGCATATGTACACACCTGTCCAATCTATCTCCCAATCTACATCTGCTGAAATGATGGTGTTATCGTACACACTCTTCAGGTGTTTGGCTGAGCGGCTGCCGCTCACAGACAGGTTTACATAATGCATCGAGAGAAGAATTGGGCTGACCAATCATTGAAGTGTGCACACACTTGTTTACACGCCCAGACTGTCGTCATTTGTTAAAACCAGAGGTCGTGGGAGCGTGCGCGCTCTACCGTTATTGGATCAACTGGTAGGTCAGAGGTCGAATTTGGGGATAATTGTACAAGTGTGTACCCAGCTTTATTAAGGGCTTTGCTATGATCAAGACACGAACGCAGCGGCAGCTCTGAATGGGTGAGCAAGTATGACATGTTCCATACAGACACATTACAGCCAAACACTGCTAGACTCATTCCCGCTCTACATCTATCCAAGCACCTGTGCAGGGTACTACTCTGTTATGTAGAGTGGAAATGGTGGTTATGCTTTTTTCACATAGACCATGTGTTATTATGGGCTGGATGCAGAAATAATAAAATCCGCTTACATAAGTGCACAATGTACATAAGTCGCCTCTAAATAGGTACTGTGCGTGTTCAGTAAGTCTACTTATGCTACAGAACACAGCCACCCGTTGCTACCTTCTGTGTGGAATTCAGCCTCTGAAAGGGAGGGCAGTCCAACTGCTATGCTTGTGAGATACACGTTGTGGGTGTGATTAGGCATTTAGGACCTGATTCACACTTAAGAACATGTTAGGTTCTTAAATATAGGCAACTGATAGCAAGTCAACTCCCTCGGCACACGCCCGGTTTTCAGGTTCTTAAGAGACTTACTAGTGCCATAGGGCTCCCTTAACTGTAGGTTCGCATTTGTGTGTGTAGGGCCTCTAATTACGAACGTGTCTGCCTAACCACGCCTCCTTTTAATCATTTAAATACCTCCCTCCACCCACTCTTCGTATCTGCCGAGTTAATTATTCACGGCACGCCCCTCTCAGTGTAAGTTACTGCAAATTTAGCGACTTTAGGTGCGTACTGTTGAATCATGGCATTTGCGTTCCCAAGTCCAACGTACGTAGTGTATAAAAGTTACGACGCATGCGCAGTATATACCTTCTTAAAAATCCGCACCTAAAAACACAAAAATTCTTAACTGTGAATTAGGCCCCTAAATCGTACAGTAAGGGTTGGGTTTAGCCATTGCGTACGATTAAGTATTCATCGCGCACTGAGTTGCCTGTGGAATACTTAAGGGTAGGGTCCATTGCTCGGATCCACCAGGGCCATTCCCCGTTCTCCTGCGTGCTGTGTTTTAGACCACATTGCGGAGGCTACGTACGGAATTTGCTTTTAAATCTGGATCAGGCCCTTAGCCATGAATTAAATTATATTTCAAGTGTAAAAATATAAAAACCCTTTACAGCAAAACACAAAACTGCATAACCAGCATTCCCATACCTTTTGTATTGCGTTGGGAAGGTTAAATGCTACCGTAAAGGTCCAAAACGGGTTGTGGAGTGTAAGATCATAGTTTTGTTCTGGTCTGGATGGCTGCCATTGTCTGCATGTTTGTTCCAGACATGCACAATGCAATTACACTGAGGTGCTTCACAGAACAGAATAATGTAATCTAATAAGTAATAGAATAATCAGGTTACTGACTCGTAAAAATAACTGATTTATTATGAACCGTGTCAGAGAAATATGAGAATTGGAAGCTGAATGAACATAATATTAGCTATTAGAAGCTTAACTAATGGTAAAAATATATATTTATGTTCTCATGTTTTCAAATGTATTTTAAACAGCATATGCTAAAGAGTGACTGTGTCCTTTAAAGAGATTAAATGTAGAAATAATCAGCAATATGTTTAGAATAAAATGACTGTGTATATTGTGCTGTTATCAAGCAATCTATATTGTGTTATGCCTGAGGGAAAAACACTGTAGAAAAGACTAACAAAGAACCAGCCATCTACCTCAATCTACATGTATGCCTAACATATGAATTATCTGAAGGGGGAACAATCAGAGGAAATTTGTGAATATGAGCATTGTGTTTTAGTAGTAAAAACAAGGGCCCCAGAATAATGACGCTTAAGAATAGACCGTAGACTACCAATGTCCAGGGAGAATACTGAATGGGCCATGGAATTGCCTAGATTTGTGACCACGAGAGTGAGATATTTTTGAGTGCAATAATATAGTCTTGTACCAATGCATGAATTGTTTATCAACTACTATTGTTACTATTGTTTGGATAAGTGATAAAAAACTATATAAACCCTTATGTACATGTATTATTATGTCTATTCATGAATGAATTAGACATCGTTATACACAAAATGGTGGTTGCTCAGATTAATTTATAGGTTAATGCAAACAGGTGAATGAAAGGCCGTGGGGGGATATGCTTTAACAGATACGAAGGAAAGAGAATCACCCAGCAACACTGCCATTACCAGTAACAGACTATACCATTCTATCTGTAACATAAAACGCAGAAATATCCAGCCACTATCAAGGGCTTTCTGCGATGGTGTTCCTAACTCTAACAATGGGAGTCCTTATATCGGGTCATAAATATTTGTGTTTATAAATTGAGAGCTATCAAAGCCTTCAGAATAGCTGCTGTGGACCGACACCCTCTCCCAGCAGCTGATCCCAGACATGCTTCTGAACAAAATACACAAAATGTCTATATAAACCCTAATGCGCTCTTGTATAATTATGCATATTCATAAATGACGTCATTGTGTGCATGCAATAAATCTTTGCTCTTTATCTGACTCTGTGATCCAGTGAATCACACATTTTTCTCTGTATGTTTTCCTGTGTGTTAGTGAGAGCGTGGCTTACCTGGGCATCATTAAAAAAAAAAAAACAGGGTTCACCAATCACCACTGCACTTAGCACTCTGATCGCAACCGGTTCGTCTGTCTGGATCCAATCCACTACTGTTACTGTCTGTTCACAGAATATTTCAGGAGTGTGCCAGGAAAGTGGCGTTCATGCAGAGTGCGTAATGAGATGAGCGGATAAGCCTCTGTTTTAACTGCACATAGCTTTTGCTTTTTCATGGGTGTAGTTAGTGGAGTCCAGTATTTGGAGATGGCTGTTGCAGTGTACTTCACCATTTGGTGGAAAGCAAAAAATATGGTTAGTTGCACTTTACAGATTGCACGTTCACCCCCTTGTCTTTGAACTAAATTTTTTATTTTTATAGTTGAAAATGTATTTATAACTTAGGAGACTTGTGTACATAGGATTCTTAAAAGTATGTACTGCGCATATCTAGTACTGGAATTCATCTGTTCGATGCAGAATTCTGCCACCGCATGGGTGGTGGGCCGCTTACCATGCATGTGTTGGAGATACGGGTTGGTGTAATCATTCAGTAAGGGCATCCCAATGTCCTTACTCGCCATCCATCATTCCGTAGGTGGGCCTCACGCATGCGCAAACGTAACGGAATTCTGGAGCTCAAATTCTGTTCATTAGCCTCATATATTAGTACATTTAGCATCTGGTCCAAAGTTTAGAAATAGTCATATCATCTATTCCACAAACAAAGAAAAGTTAAAACTCACTATTGCATAACCCAGTAAAGCCAAGAGGCCATGTTCCCTTCAACCGTCCGCTTATCTCCTGCCCATGTGAGTTTTCTGTATGAGACTATCACCTTGCTCTGCCTACTGGTCTCCACCAATGAAAGTGAAGAATCACCAACAGCGGCTGCAAAGGAGGCGGAATGACAACACCTTTTTCTTGGTCACGAATGTCTGAAAACCGGCCAAGTTATATAATTGTCTTTAAATAACAAGTGATGGAAAGCATTGAATGATTCCTCACAGCGATTTGAGGAGCAGAATATAACAAAAGAAAAGTGCAAATTTTTCTGCTATGGTAGTTTTTAAGTTGGGATTTAAAAGAAAATTAAAACACATTTTAAGTGTGAGGCTGTGTGGGAGCCTAGGACTCCTGGGATAAGGCAATCCATATTGCTAGTGCTATTTTGTAAGCGTTTTGGATTTAATCAGTGTTAATGGTGTGTTACTCTTAGTGTTTAATGGCAAGTATACTGTCATGGAGAATGCAGAATTTTGAGCAGTATTCCTTGGAGATCGGGTCATCTTCCGGAATGTGCCCTTCCACTCCATTGAATGCTGAAATGCGTCATTGTGGATCTCACAGCATTGACCTGTGGGTGAGGAAGGATTAATGGCTCAAATCAAAGTGAAACGCGTCAGTGCTGATCTCATCACTTTGAGAAGAGTGTGGATGACGTGGGTCAATAATAAATGCGTTATTTTGGCTTACTTAAATTTTGGAAACATTTTATCACTTCAACTCTCCATAGGCTTTACAGTACAAAGACTTTCTTTAATTAAATGTTCAATTCTTTTATTCTCTGTAAATGTTCGGTAGTACAAGTACAAAGACTTTCTGTCTGTTTTTTGTAGTCCATTTTTTTTCTTATAGAATTAGATGAGATAAAAAAAAAGCCAGAATGTTCGGCTATTTTAATTATAAGTAATTTATTTTAAGCGGATGTAGCAATCTAACCAACCCAAGTTCATACAATATGGTTAATCAAAGAATGAAGCATTTACGTTTTCACAGCATCAACTTACACAAATGTTACAAGCTATAGCAACGCTTCTGAAATCAACGTAGAAAGAAATCAACAGGAAATGAGCTCTAACAGAAACAAAGGAAAGAAATGGCAGAATCGTTATTTACACTTATTTGCAAATATATGATAAGCCAGCAGCTACTATTAAGGTGTCTCTGCAATAGTGGCCCTATCTTTAACAATAAGAGTTTGTGTGTGTTATATTTATATATATATACCCAAAATGGAGGCACAAAATCAGTTTATAAAGTAATATATATGACTGGTGCAGAAGGCAAGGGGAATTTGTACAAAAAAAAAGACATGGCCTGGCACTCTAGCCATTACTCAGCCACTAATCATGAACTTCTATCCGTAAAATAAAAATCAGAGAATTAGTTGCAAATATCTGCAGATATGTGATAAGCTGTTCACCACTTACAAGGCTTCTCTGCTGAACAGTCCTAACTCTAATCTTAACTCAGCAGAGAAGCCTTGTAAGTGGCAAACAGCTCATCGCGTATCTGCAGATATTTGTAACCAATTCTCTGATTTTTATTTTACGGATAGAAGTTCATGATTAGTGGCTGAGTAATGGCTAGAGTGCCAGGCCATGTCTTTTTTTTTGTACAAATTCCCCTTGCCTTCTGCACCAGTCATATATATTACTTTATAAACTGATTTTGTGCCTCCATTTTGGGTATATATATATAAATATAACACACACAAACTCTTATTGTTAAAGATAGGGCCACTATTGCAGAGACACCTTAATAGTAGCTGCTGGCTGATCATATATTTGCAAATAAGTGTAAATAACGATTCTGCCATTTCTTTCCTTTGTTTCTGTTAGAGCTCATTTCCTGTTGATTTCTTTCTACGTTGATTTCAGAAGCGTTGCTATGGGGTTTGGTAATCTGAATTAACAGAAACAAAGGAAAGAACATTTGCAAACTAATAACAAACTACCATTCTATCTATAAAATAATTGGCAGAACAGGAAACCCAGTGTCGTATTTGTCTGGCCAAATCCAGGCATAAGAGGGGCATGGGTTTACCAGTTTTAGCAAACTATTACTACGCTTCCCAATTAAGCCACATCATTTTTTGGCATACTAAACCAGACCGTAAGGAATGGGTTGATTTAGAAAATCTCATAACCGAAGAACAGCCGGTCCGCTAACTCCTATGGCTCCCCAAACACATGCAACCCCTTCTGTATATGTGACTCCTAAGATGAAATTTTCCCTAGACATCTGGGACTTCCTAAATCGTAAATTGAAATGAGACCCATACCCCTCCCCTCTGACCCCTTTGTGAAGACACCCTGAGTTTCTCCTGGGATGCTTTACCCACATACGCTCACACTTGTAAAAGGGTAGGGTTAACACGTTTCACCCACATAGTAGGGGATTTCGCCCTGATCTCTTTCTCTGATTTTCATGAAAAATTTGGATTTCAGTCAACCCTTGAGTTTGCATTCTCTCAAATAAAAAGCTTCCTTCATTCACAAAATAAGGCACCGCGGGTCCGTAGGCCCACCGCTTTTGAGCGTTGCTGCTTGTAGAACATCGTTAATAGAGGGACAATTTCTATGCTTTACTTCC
>WWET01002590.1:17021-58007 GCA_011038615.1 Limnodynastes dumerilii | reverse complement strand
ATAATCTATCACATACAATGAAGCAAACAATTCAGCAATGTTCAGAGGTTTTTATAGTAGTACTTTTGTCCCCAACAGGTCCTCTCCTCTCCCCACATCATCCTGAGAAATTGTATCCGTGTCCGGAGTGTGAAGAACTTTTCCACAATCGCTCAGATCTCATCGCCCATCAGAAAGCTTATAATGCTCATGATTTCTTTGAGTGCCCTATCTGTGGAATGAGTTTCAATTCCAAAGTGAATTTAACTGCACACGAGCAATCTCACATGGAGGAAAAATTGTTTCCTTGTCCTTTTTGCGGGAGATCATTTAATCACAGATCAGGTCTCCTGTCGCATCAAAGAACTCACACCGGGGAGAGACCATATTCATGCCCGGATTGTGGGAAATGTTTTGCAGAGAAGTCTACCCTTGTTAGGCATCTACGGATACACTCTGGAGAGAAACCTTTTAGTTGCTTGGAATGTGGGAAGTGTTTTATGCAGAGATCCAGCCTCGTGAGACATCGGCGCACTCACACCGGAGAGAGACCGTTTGCGTGTTCTCAGTGCGGCCGCTGTTTTTCTCAGAGCTCAAGTCTCAGTCGACATCAGAGAACTCACACCGACTAACAGACCTTTGCATTGTTGGTGAAAGCACCGTGATACTCAATCGAACTCTATTACAGACGTGTCTACTGCGCTTTTTTATCCAGTAAATGCTTTTTAAGGTGCATGCATAACCTGTGGCTATGGAATGTGAAAGGACACTGCACATTTATGGATCTGTCTAATAGATGAAACCGTAAAAAGTCACTTAAAAGTTCTGATTGCTAACAATTTAGGAGCGCGCTATACATTCCGTAAAATGACACTTGTCTCAAGTGTTTCGTTATAGCCATGATGTTTTCTTGCAACAGATCAGTTTCTGCATAGCTATGTTACGCTGTGGGATTCACAATTTTTGTGTAGATCGAAAGCCTATCATGTCTCCATGTACTGAATTAAGTCATTGGGCTGGATCTTGACCTATGGGCACGTGTCCAGATTCCTCCTCTATTTTTTTTACGGTCAGGTATGTAGCCTTAAGGCTGCATACCGGATAGTAACGGGGCTTCCTCTGCCCCGTCCCCCAATTAGCATGTCTATCTTCACATTAACGGCGGAGATACGACGTGTAATGGGGGGGATGCCCCCTTACGGCATCGTAAGAAGGTTGTGCACATTTGCGCAAGCTTCAAAACAGGGAAGGTATGTACAACTTGGTACGTAATTCCCCTGTCGGCCGTAGCCCAGGATCTGGGCCATTGACTTTTGTGGGGCAGATTTACTAAGCTGCAGCTTTCAGAAAGTGGAGATGTTGCCTATAGCAACTAATGTATTCTAGATCTCATTTAACTATTGCATTCTAGAGAATGTCAGCTAGAATCTGATTGGTTGCTATGGGCCACATCTCCACTGCGTAGTAAATCTGGCCCTGTGTCTTAGAATTATATGTGGACATGTTGTGAGCTTATTCAATAAAGACCAGATCACTTTTAGTTGGATTGGGTTCCTATTTGAAATGAAGCCCATTGGTGACCGCTCTGCTGATTGTCCGTTGTAGTTTTTGGTTATTGCTTTTATAAACGGTATTTATGAACATTTTACCTTTTTAACATCCTAGCTTGAGAAGTATTTAGCATTGTGTATGTTTTTACTAATGAAATAAAAGACCATTTACTGTTTCGTATTATGCTGCTCAAGATGAATCTTTGACAGCTCTCCCTGAATAATGTAGTGATCTCACAGGCTCATTGTAGTTTTCCCAATCTCACCAATGCCAATTCCAGTCCATAAAATGTTGTCCTGTTAACCCTGTAGTATAATGACCAGTTACAGAAATTGTGTAAAAGATGTTATCAAAGACTGGCAAGTAGCGAAGGCAACATAGAGAAATATAAAATACGGTCGTGGTTTTCTAGAATGATGAGCTGATGTGTGACAAATTTTCCAATTACGATTTGTTTTTGCCTTCACTTCAGACACTTTGGGCCCCGCACTCAACAGGTTAAGATTTTCCCCTAACCCTCCCCTTCTATCAACTTAATCCTAACCATAACCTTCCTCTACTCACAGCCTAACCTTCTCCAGCCTCCCCTCTAGACCGATTGGGAACGGGTACTTTCGAAATAGGGCCGATAGCTATAGTGCCTGTTCCCAATCCCAATTTTGTTACTCGTTAAAAAACTCATAGAGCCAGTAATTTATCCCATTTGTGGAGCATGTTTCAACTCCATAAAGACCTTTACTACACACCACCATTATTACATCTGGAAAGTATTCTTTAATTGTCCTAATAAGAGAACTTGCCAGGGGTAGCCCATATTCCTGCTAATGTAAACATTTTGAACCATTTTTAAAGCAGAAGTTTCCGATTTATTTCCCATTGTGATTATATTTAGGTTAGGATCATAGAATTTGATGGCAGAATCCACCACCCTCCAGTTATTACACAGAGAACTCTTGTCACTTCCTCATCCCCCTTGAGCCAGACTCCTTACCATACACATATACTAAATTAAATTCTGTTAACCAATTAACTTACTAGCATGTCTTTTGGCATGTGGGAGGAAACCCATGCAGACACGGGGAGAACATACAACATTACAGATAAGACTTTGACCAGGAATCAAGCTTTTGACCTCAGCGCTGTGAGGCGGCTAAGCCACCGTTCTGCAATGTTATTGTAGTATCTGTAGCCTGAACGATACTTTTTCCTGTCACATGTATGCTTCGGGCCAGCCACCTACCATATTTCAGACTCTAACTGAAGCCTGGTGTTCACTGGAGCCTCTAGTGGTGAGCACATTCTTGTGCTGCAGACACTAGCAGTGGTGGCGACTGTCGAACCTTAATTTTGCTTGGTCCACATACCTGTATGGATAAAGTTTTAAGCCGATATTTGCTTTGACAGAAACCATATCGAAGTCTCGTGGATGACCACTCCTCTTCACCCAATCCCTTTACTTATTTATTTTTATTTATTTAATGTATACTGGACTTGTTCCCCACTGTGATTTGGGTGTGACTGCTACAATGGTTAATTAAAAATTTAGTACTGAACAATGCCTGAATATATGCATTATATATGATGAAGTGATCCATTCGCTGATGTGCAAAGGATTTTATCGTAGTACTTTTGTCCCCAACAGGTCCCCACATCTCCTCACGTTCTTCTGTGAAGAAACATCAATGCCCAGAATGTCAGAGATGTTTCAGTAGACGTTCAATTCTCATCAACCATCAGAAAACTCACAGGGTCAATAATTGGTTTTCATGCTCTCTTTGTAAAGAGTGTTTTGGTTCCAAATCTCTTTTGAAAGCTCACCAGCAATCTCATAAGGACAATTTGTTTTATTGTTCTGTTTGTGGACATTCTTTTTCTGACGAGGTTAATTTTCTGTCGCATAAACAAACTCACACCAGGGAGAAGCCATTTCCATGTCCGGAGTGTGGGAGATGTTTTGCGAAAAAAGTTACTCTCCGCCTGCATATGCATACACACACTGGAGAGAAACCTTTTCAGTGTGCAGAATGTGGCAAGAGTTTCTCCCAGAGAGCCAGCCTTTTTACACATAATCGTATTCACACCGGAGAGAAGCCTTTCAAGTGCGGTGAATGTGGCAAGAGTTTCACCCAGAGAGTTAGCCTTTTAAAACACAATCGCATTCACACTGGAGAGAAACCATTTGTGTGTTCTTACTGTGGCGGTCAATTTTCTGATAGCTCAAATTTTGGTCGACATATCAAAATTCACAGGAAATATATACGTGCAAGAGAAATGAGCAGTCATTTGAATATATGTTAAGGCTTAGAAATTAAAAATTTGTTTACTTATAATTACGTCTTTCTCCATGTAACAGTCAGTGTTAAGCGACATATTCATTTAGTTAAACTTAAGTTATTACTGTGTTACTCAATAGATGTCACTATTGTGTATTTGAATTTTTGTTTGGTTAAACTTTGCATATAGACGCATTTAAATAAAATTTTAGCTGTAAGGTAATTCAATATTTGAATTGGGTCTTGTGTATGCTTGTATGTACCTAAGGGGTATTCAGTTGTGATTTTGCTGCATCATACACCCTAGACCAGATTTGATAACAACTCCCATTGAGAAAAAGGTAGCCTCAAACTTAAAAAGTTCAATAGAGACATCGGCCCAGATCTTGGGTTACAGACACCAGGGGCATTACGCACTCTTTGTGCGCAATTCCCCTGTCAGCTATGAAGTGTGCATGCGCACATAACTACGGTAGCGTGCCGGCCGGCGTAAATACGTTGGCCGGTATGGTAAAAGGGCCGGTCAGCTTTTTGCGTCTGCCGTATCTCCGCCATATAGGCAGAGATAGGCATTTAAATTAGGGAGCTGGTCGGGGGGAAGACCCATTACGACGGGGTCTGCGGATGTAAATCTTAAGGTAGGAATCTGGACACATAAGTGTGCACTCCCTGCTACACTGTCATAACTAAAGACCTTGCATGTCCATAAGATGTGCGTTGGTCTGGATCCATCCCATCTTTAGGGTTCCGTGCTCATCAGCTCTAATATTAGACTGGAATCTGCTTTCCTAGTGCTGATTCCTTTAAAAGTAATATTTAATTTTTTTATTTTTTTTTTAAGGTTTATTTTTCATCATTTATCAGGAGAAACTGCTTTGCAAAAATTACAACTAAACTGTCATATTCTTTCCTCAATATGTGGACTTTATCATTTTATATTGAGTACAATACATAATGCGGAGTCTGTTGAGTAAAGAGCATTGGGGAGGGTGAAACTGGATAGATGAACTGGTAGAGAGGAGACATGGTAATTACACTATTCCCGTACCTTTTTAAACTGGTTCACCTTTTCAACGGCGCCGAAATATGTTCCATGGTGGATATAAACCAAATTTTGATGATTATGATTGTGTGAAATGGTAGGACGAGGTATTTCTGTTCCCTGGCAATGAACATTTAGTCTTTAATGTTGCTGTGTATTAATAGCTTGTGCATCAGCGTGTGCAAAATCTGTAAGCCGTTTCTCGGATACTCCCTTTCTAAGCTTCGTGGATGAGCTCTCATCATCGCCAAATCCCTTCATTTTTTTTTTTTAATGTACGATAAACTAGTCAAACCCCACTGTGATTTGGCTGTGACTGGCACAATGGTTAATGAACAATTTGATATTGTACTGGAAAAAGCTTGAATGTGCATTACATACAGTATGATGAAGTGATTCGTTCACTGATGTGCAGAGGGTTTTATCTTAGTACTTTTGTCCCCAACAGGTCCCCACCTCTCCTCACAATCTCCTGGGAAGAGTCATCAGTGCTCACAGTGTCAGAGATGTTTCAGTAAACGTTCATTTCTCGTCAAACATCAGGAAACTCACAGGGTCAATAATCGTTTTTCATGCTCTTTTTGTAAAGAGTGTTTTAGTTCCAAATCTATTTTAAAAGCTCACCAGCAATCTCATGAGGAAAGTTTGTTCCATTGTTTTGATTGTGGGAAATTTTTTTCTGACAAAATAAATTTTCAATCGCATAAACAAACTCACACCAGGGAGAATCCATTTCCATGTCCGGAGTGTGGGAGATGTTTTGCGAAAAAATTTACTCTTCGCAGACATCTGCATACACACACTGGAGAGAAGCCTTTCAAGTGCACGGAATGTGACAAGAGTTTCACACGAAGAGCCAGTCTTTGGTCTCACAGTCGCATTCACACTGGAGAGAAGCCTTTCAAGTGCTTGGAATGTTGCAAGAGTTTCGCCAATATGTCAAATCTTTGGAAACACAGTCGCATTCACACTGGAGAGAAGCCATTTGTGTGTTTACAGTGCGGTCTTCAATTTGCTAATAGTTCAAATCTTGTTCGACATAGCAGAATTCACACAGGAGTAAATCTTTTACTACAAGGGAAATGAGCAGTCATTTGGATATATATTAAGGCTTAGGAATTGTAAATTGTTTACTTTTTTTTTTTTTAAGTTATATAACAGTCCATGTCAGGCAACTTATTCATTTATTTAAACTTACGTTGTCTTTCTGTTTGTCATTTAATACATGTGCCAGTATTGTGTATTTGAATTTGTTTGGTTGAACTTTGCATGTAGACTCCGATAAAATTTCCACTGTAAGCTAATTAAATGGGCCTTATGTCGACTTGTATGCATATTCCGTTGTGTCTTTGCTGCATCATGCGCCCCAGACAAGATTTTATACCACCCCCTTTGCATTGAGAAAAAAGTAGCCTCAAACTTAAGAAGTTTAGGGTTCCAAACTTGCCAGCTCTGGTGGTTAATGGGATTCTGCGTACCTAGTGCCTAGTTATGATGAATAATTGAATTATGGCACTTTTATTCTATTTATGAACATTTTTTCAGCATTTGTCAGGAGAAGCAGCTTTGCAAAATGACAGCTCAGCTGAAAGATTCTTTCCTCAACATGGGGGACATTATCATTTATATCAAGCACAATATATAGTAATATGGAGACTTTTAGGTATAGAGTATTGAGTCGGGTAAAACTGGTTTTTATTGGTGTTTATGGATTTTTTTTAAAGGACAGGCATAACATAATCCCACCAAAGATATTATTGCCTTCCCGGTAATACTGGGATGCAGAGATAACATATCCTTGTGCAATGTTTTACATTAGTTGTCAAAGTGTAAACAGATCAGACATTCAATAAAAAAGGGACAATTCATTTTCAATACTGATATTTACCTTAGTGAAATTTGCAACATCACTATTAAATGTGCTTTCAATGTTTTTTTATGAATAAATTTTCCTTTTTTTAATTAGTTACAAGCTGTGTGTTCTATTAAATGTACGTTAGCGCTGCACGGCACTTTGTTTTTCTTGTACTAAATTTTAGGGGCTTATAGGCAGAGGCCCCTTCCGTATCTAGCGCTTCTCAAAGGGCACCTGAGTGGAGATATTGTTTTTTGTATTCAATAAAAAATGTAAATGTTTGGTTACAAGATGCTGATACCACACTGAGAGTTATGGGGGAGGCAAATATAGCCCAAAGTAAGCCCTATAAAAGCAGTCGTTAGTAAAACCATATCTTGTCTTTATCTATGTGGCGCGCTCACTCCCACTTTTAGGAGGGAAGGAACATCTACAAAACCATTGTGAAAAGAGGAGTACAACCAATAACACCATATCTTGTGATATTCAGTTAAGGCATCTCTGGTGGTGTAGATAAATTTCTCACTCTGCAATGTGTCATTAACCAGAACTACGCATTCCTTAAATTGGGGATAATCAGTTGCCATTCACCTCCTAACACCTGTCACCTTCGCCAGCGTGATAAGAACCAAAATGTACTTAGTAGAAGGTCTGGTAATCTATAAATACCACCCATAAAACTGTTTCACCTTGTTTAACAGCGCCGAAATATATGGCATGGAGAATATAACCCAAATTTTGATGGTTAGGATTGTGTGTGATGGTGGAAGTAGTCTGTTCCCTAGCAATGAGTGGTTTGTCTGTATATTAATAGCTTGTCCGACAGTTTGGTTAGAGATCTGAGTAGCTTATGTAATAAAAAAAAGGTCTTGGGGGAGCTTTACTTAGAAGATCTGCTGCAGGAAGGTAGAAGTTTCTCTGCAGAATTATTTGATAAGGAGGCAGGTCTAGAAAATATGAAGCCGCATGGCTACCTCACCACAGTTTTTTCAGCAGAGATTATTTGTTGATGGAAACATACTGTGTAGTTTTGCCGGATTTATATACCAGCATGTCTACGATTTGTAAGCCGTTTCTTTTATACTCATTTTCACAGGATTGTGGATAAACATAATGAACAGCCATATTTCGAAAGGGCCACTTGCTCCCAGCCTCGAAGAGGCATAGCAATCCATCCCTGGAGCACCGAGCACGGTGCTCTGGAAGGTGTTTCCCCCAACTTGCTCCCCAACACAAACCCTAAGTGTAACACCCCCCCCCCAGCCTAATTCTAAGTCCCCGGCAGCGGCGCTTCCGAAAGTGAATGAGTGAGTGTGCGAATTGCACACTCAGAAAATCTAGTACAAGGGAAATGAGCTGTCCTTTGGATATTTAACGATTAGGAATCGTAAATGATGCACTTTTTAAATTTGCACTTTTGCTCCATATAACAGTCCATGTCAAGCAACTCATTCAGTTGTTTAAACTCAAGTAGTCACCGTGTTTGTTATTTGATACGTGTGCCACTATTGTGTATTTGAATTTGTTTGGTTAAACTTTGCATATAGACTCTAATAAATTTCCACTGTAACGTAATGAAATGCATAGGGTGTAGTCAGTGGTGTCTTTGTGGCATCATCAGAAGATTGGATCCAATACCATGAATAGCCTCAAACTTAAGAATTCCAATAGTCACCTTTAGTGTTAAGCGCTCGCTGGCTCCTGTATTCGATGGGAATCAGCATACATATTACTGATTCCTTTGTAGGTGAACAATTGAATGCCCCATAAAGATATTTAGCTTTTGTGTTAATTTTTTAGCACTGTTGTTGAAGAGAAGCATAATAACACAAATGTGTGCCATGAGTCTAAACATACATTGCCTGATATGACATTGTGTATTTAGTTTATATGAGATATTTGGTAAAAAATATGGAATTTCGTCAATTTTATTTGTATTGACTGTACAGATGGCAGACGTCCTCTTTTACAATTCGCACACAGTTCATTGTCACACTATGCTAATTGCGTATGTGTTGTGCTCATATACTTTAACTAGTACAAATACACTTAACTTTGGTCTGTTAGGAGTACAGGGTGAGGAGCAATGTCCATTGTTTTACATGTGGAGGAAAGAAATGCTTCTGTTCTGGTTTATACAACACAAACAGTCTGTGCTTCTTCCTACTGATACCACTATCCTCTCTTACACAGACTTAAGATATCAGGACCCCTCTAAATATTTCAATCTCTCCCCACTTACCCTTCTATACCCCTCTTCATCACCATTCCCTCTAAATCTCTTCCCACACCCTCCCCACTTTACTCTCTCTAACACTCTGTCCCAACTCTTCTCTTTAGCCCATCCTCCACTGTTCTCTCTATTCCTCTCCCCCTCCATTCTCTACTCCATCTTCCATTGTTTCCTACTATTTAATTCATTTTTTTTTTGTTTAAACATTTTATTGGGATTTTCTTTTTTTTTCCATGAATAACAATAACAGCTGGTTACGTTATACAATGTATAATTTAACATATACAGATCAGAATATGCAAGAGAAATGAAATGAAAAAAAAAAAAATCCCTAGTGCCAGCGTTTCAGATATCGGAATTACCATCACTTCTATGTCCAACTTTTTGCTATACATGCCCATCTGGGCACACCAACCACCCACCTCTAAATCCACCCCCTGCCCTTTGCAACCTCTATATATGCTGAGGTTTATCACTTCTAATGAGTTGGGCAGAGCACCCGGTGAAAAGGCCCTGTGAGTCGTTTAAAGTATTTTTTACACTCTCTTTAATATATTTATTTACACACGCATTTTTTTTTTTTAATGGATTTTCACAAGTAAATGGCAAAAACAGTTCAAACACCACATTGCAGGAAACACGGCTGTAAACATATTAACACATTTGTGATGATAATCCGTCAATGAGTGCATATCTCCTACTCAAAGGAATGGTATATTAAGTGAAGGGAGGGAACCATAGTACAAAAAAAACACCTGAAGGCAGATACAGCTTTATTTAGAGACCATAAAGATTTAAAAAAAAAAAAAAATAGCAAATTGTAAAATGGGCAGCGGGAAGACAAACAAGGGAAGTACAGGGGTTACAACGGTTTGAGCAAAGTGACGTACTTGTAAATACATAAAAAAATGTCTGTTGGATAGACTACATTTTTCCTTAAGGGCATCGAAAGTGTACAACTGACCCCCAGGGTCAAAGACATCACAAATTGCTCGACTATTTAATTCATTTAATTGCTTTCTCGTTCTCTTTTTCTGTTATTCCTTCTCTTGACTCTCCCTCTTTCCACTGCCCAACTTCAGCTGCCACTCAGAGGCGAAAACAGCTGTCAATACCGATGGCCCTGCATGTCCCTAGTGCCAGCGTTTCTGATATCGGAATTACCATCATTTCTATGTCCAACTTTTTGCTATACATGCCCATCTGGGCACACCAACCACCCACCTCTAAATCCACCCCCTGCCCTTTGCAACCTCTATATGCCGAGGTTTATCACTTCTAATGAATTGGGCAGAGCACCCGGTGAAAAGGCCCAGTGAGTCGTTTAAAGTATTTTTTACACTCTCTTTAATATATTTATTTACACACTCATTTTTTTTTTTTTATGGATTTTCACAAGTAAATGGCAAAAACAGTTCAAACACCACATTGCAGGAAACACGGTTGTAAACATATTAACACATTTATGATGATAATCCGTCAATGAGTTCCTACTCAAAGGAATGGTATATTAAGTGAAGGGAGGGAACCATAGTACAAAAAACACCTGAAGGCAGATACAGCTTTATTTAGAGACCATAAAGATTTAAAAAAAAAAATAAAAAAATAGCAAATTGTAAAATGGGCAGCAGGAAGACAAACAAGGGAAGTACGGGGGGGAGGGGCTGAAAACCAGAAATCTGATTAATTTAGGTTTTTTGTAAGTGAGATTATTTCAGGGTATCTCTTAATGCGAGCTGATAGAAAAAATGAAGGGGAGAACTGAAGTGATAAGGAGTTAGTGATGAGAATTCAGCAGTCTCTGTAAACTGAAGCCATCTCGGCCAGATTGCCATAATTGGTTAAATTTATCATCCATAGATAACAAGTACAAGTCTATTCTGTTAAGCAACGCACTGACCGATAGAGGGGGAGGTGATTTGTAGCTATTTCAGCGTTACTTAGGTGTTTTAGCAGAGAATTATTGTAGGTTGAAACATCAGATATAGATATTTGTGCCCCTGGCAGCCCTGCATCTCCAACAGACATCAGACGGAGTGGAGAAATATTTTTGCAAGCTTGCCAAGTCCAAGTACCAGCTGCTGAGGAGCTTATTTTGAGTCTTAAGCACAGTAAGGCTATAGGAGGAGGAGGAGTGTCTGGTCTGGAAGGCCGTCATCTTTTGTGAGAGGAGATGACCATTCCCTATTCCAAGCTTGCATAAATGAGTGGTCAGGACTTAGAGCACAGTGAAGTCCGTATCTTACAAAGATGAAAATTACATGACTGAGAGGGGATGCACTGGAGCAGAGAAGATCAATGGGGTTTGGGTCCTATGAAACTCAGTAGAATGGGGGGGGGTGGACTGGATAAAATGTCAAAGTTGTGAGTAAGCCCAGTGTTCCCTAGAGATGAAACCGTAGAGCATGGAAAGCAGTGGATCCCTCAAGTCCACCAGCTGTCCAACCTTTTAGAGTCGTCCTTCAGTCCAAGAGCAAAAGGCAGCTGGGAGTCTGTCCTAGGTGAAAGTGTGTGTAAATGGAGCAAGGGGAGAAGTATAATCGGTTATCATATGGTGCTCTTTAAGTCTGTACAGACAAGCTAATGTAGGGACAGTTGTGGGATGGACTGTCCATAGGGAGCTAGGAAGGCATTTGTGGGGGTATATGGAAACGCAGATTCTCCACCTTAACCCAGAGTCAATTCTTGGTCTATTTTTTTTTTATCAGTTAATGAAATATTTCTCAATCAAAAACAATATATAACACTAAGGGCCAGATTTACTAAGCTGCGGGTATGGAAAATGTGGAGATGTTTCCCATAGCAACCAATCAGATTTTAGCTGACGTTCTCTATTATGTAAAAAGAAAGTGAGAGCTAGAATCTGGTTGCTATAGGCAACATCTCCGCTTTTCCAAACCCGCAGCTTAGTAAATCTGTCCTTAAACCTGTGTGTTATGGATCATTGAGGAAGATGAAGCTAGTTAGGTGTTTGTGGTAGGGGTCGACAGACGTTTTTCCACGGTTCCCATACTTGCTGAAATGGTTTCACCTTATTTTTTAGCGGTGGGGAGATATATTTCATGGAGGATATAAACCAAATTTGGATGATTGGGGCTGTATGTGTGCGTTGGCTGGAGTGGGTGTTACTGTTCCCTGGAAATGGGCGATTAGTCTGCTGTGTATTAATAGCTTGTCAGACGGTTTGGTTTGAGTTCTGAATGGCTTATATAATAAATAAAATGCAGTTGTGTCATGTGGGAGTGATCCTTTCCAGATCTCCTCAGGGGGTTTGAAAAGGGGCAGCTCCAGCAAATATGAGAGCGTATGCCTACCTCACCACAGTTTCTTCAGCAGAGATTATTTGTTGATGGAAACATAAAGTATAGTTTTGTCAGATCCAGATACCAGCGTTTCACTTATACGCATTTTGGGCTGGATCCAGACTTAAGTGCTTGAAATGAGTTACTCCTGGGCTAAACCATGTTGATATCAGGGGGAGTCACCTTAATTGTCTTCTTTGCATGCATGGATATATCTTTGAATTACTTACTGCACACAGATACTGACCAGCGCTACTATCACACTGTTATTTAGACTTGAGATAGGAAACATCACCTCTCATCTCTAACACTGTTTGCAACAGATGAAATGTGACTCCCCAGCAATCAACATGGTTTAGCCCAGGAGTAACTAATTTAAAGCACTTAAGTCTGGATCCAGCCCTTTGATAGAAACCTTGGCAACTCTAAGCTTCATGGATGGCCATTTCTCGTCATTCAATTGCTTTATTTACTTTTTTTTTTTAATACGCTTTAGATTAGTCATTCGGCACCCCACTATGATTTGAATGTGGTAATGAATAATGCCTGAATGTATGCATTACGTATGATGAAGTGATCCATTCACTGATGTGCAGAGGGTTTTATCTTAGTACTTTTGTCCCCAACAGGTCCCCACATCTCCTCACGTTTTCCTGGGAAGACACATCAGTGCTCAGAGTGTCAGAGATGTTTCAGTAGACGTTCAATTCTCATCATCCATCAGAAAACTCACAGGGTCAATAATCGTTTTTCATGCTCTTTTTGTAAAGAATATTTCAGTTCCCAATCTGCTTTAAAAGCTCACCAGCAATCTCATGAGGACAATTTGTTTTACTGTTCCGAATGTGGGAAATCTTTTTCTGACAAGATTAGTTGTCTGTCCCATAAACAAACTCACACTGGGGAGAAGCTATTTCCATGTGCAGAGTGTGGGAGATGTTTTGCAAAAAAATATAATCTTCACATGCATATGCATACACACACTGGAGAGAAGCCTTACAAGTGCACAGAATGTGGCAAGAGTTTCGCCCAGATGTCCAACCTTTGGAAACACAATCGCATTCACACTGGAGAGAAACCATTTGTGTGTTCACAGTGCGGTCATCGATTTGCTCAGAGAACAAATCTCGTTCGACATATTAGAATTCACACTGGGGCAAATCTTTTGGAGTAAGGGCAATGAACAGTAATTCGGACATATATTAAGGCTTAGGAATTGTAAAAATTTAACTTTTTTTTTTTTACTTTGCACTCTTGCTCTATGTAATGGCTCATGTCAAGCAACATATTCATTCATTTAAACCTAAGGGGCATTTTTGTCTGTAAGTAATACAAGTCACTTTTTTGTATTTGAGGTTTCTTTGGTTTAACTTTGCTTTTAGATTCTTTTTACTAAAAATAGAAACTTAAGAGTAATTAAATGTACTCATTGGGCCTAATGTAGATTTGTACGCACATCGGGTTATTTAGTTGTCTTTTATTTATCGCTGGACGCCAGAAACGACTGAATACCTCCCCTATGAATAAAAGGTTAAGCTCACACTTAAAATGTCCCATCAAGATGTGTGGTTTGTTCTGATGATCTGAATGCAGACAGTTAACATTCTGACAGTGTTCACTGATTAGCAATTTTCTGTTGTTAGATGCTGACATGTTTGTTCGGCATTAAAATAATCCTGACCCTAACCAATAAACGGATAAGCACAGCAGACCATAGCACACGTGGACTGCAGGTACTGGGAACAATTAAAGTAACAGTAGGTGCCCCGGGGCCAAATACCCTTGACAAAATACATTTATTCTAAATTCGAATTAATATGAATTTGTTGGCTGTATTACTGTTGGTGTATACAAATCCATCCAACTGCTGATCTGGTCTTAATTGGGTGGTGACACCAACTTTGTAAACTTTGCATGTGCCCTTCAGTCCATTTAGCCATCGTTACTATGTGTGGATCCAGTCCTATATTATTAAACCATTGATGGGGAAGTTTTATTCCATACCTTAGTACTCTTGAACAAAAAAAACAAAAAAATGTCATCACTTTTGAGTGTTTTCAATGTTTGTATCAATCCTAAACTAGAAATTGTAAATTTACTAATAGGCTGTTAGTTGCTGAATTTAGTTAAACAAATCTTGTATTGTTGAGGTCCTTCCTGAGGTCAGTTGCTGCCGTCATATTCTTGAATTCCCTTAATAAAGAAAGGACTATCCCGACCTTTCTGGTGAAGTCCATCCTTTCTTAGAATGTCCAAGAGGTATCCAGCACCCTCTGGTTGTCCACTTCATGCTTCCTTCACAACACTACATCCACCTTCATTGAGTTGTTTCTTCTGTACTCTACTGAGATGCATAAGGGTTTGGTCAGGAGCTATTCCTTATTTTTTATGTCAATTTTCACACAAATTGAAATAATGCGGAGCAAAATGCATCCCATAGTTTCTCTTAATGGTAAAAAAGAAGTGTTTGGGTAGAAAGGAATAATGAGACAAGAAAAAACGCTATAATTGTTGGGTTGTTGCCAAAATTACTAGATCATGAGGGAATGCAGAGGGGAATAAGGATATTAATGGCAGTGAGCGGGTGATGCTTTGTGTAACGGTCTAAAGGCCAATGATTTGGAGAATAAATTTAAGGCTTTTCACGGGTGAATGATTCACACCGGAATAATTTCTTTTGATCTCCGCAAAGGAGTTATGACGCTTATAAGTGCAAAAAATGATTTTCCAATAATACAAACCTTGTCACTCACTATAAAGGCTCATATAATGAAGTGTCTTTCATTAGAGGTTATGTCCTTATCACAAAATTGCTCTAAGGATATTCCTTTTTCCTGTCCAGAGTGTGGGAGAGTTTCTTAAATAGGTGCGCTCTTGTCAGCCTCGGGCAGTAAACCTTTATGAGTATTGAATCTTGAATGTGTTTCGCACACTGGAGAGAAACGATTTTGATAGATCAATGTGCTTTTGCATGTGTTGTAAATAAAATACAATGTAAATAAAATCAATGTAATGGAAATCTCTTGTGTTTTTGAATAAATAACAGAACACGTGAGGGCAGATTATATAGTTCAGTCGTTTGTGTCACTGGTAGAAATGATAGTTTCCATACTTGCATAAATAAAATTCATCTGTGTTTCTATCTTTAATCCTTTACTCTTGTATTCTCCACCATCATATTTCTTCACTATCTTTTTGTTAAAAATGAGTTTGTAATTCTGTCACTGGAAAAATAGATCCATTGTGAAGTTCACATGTGAGACAGCCGCCTACAGTGGCTGAAATACTGACCGTAACACGAGAACTCTCATTGTACTTTTCAGTGTATCGGAAACATCTGCCTACGTGTTTGTATGTGTTACGTTTCATGTACTTTTTATTGTTCCTTTAAAGCAGTTCCCAGCAGGGGAATATGTTCAAGAGAATCTACTGACGGATGCAGTGCAGATATATGGAAATTATTATTATTTATTTTTACAGCTGCTTCCAAATTTAGTTTTTTTTTTTTTTTGACTTTTCCATTTCTCATTGAGTAACACAAGAAGGCTGTGTTTTACCTTAAGTCTGAAACTGACCTTAGAGGGATTTGTTTTCTATTTTTTTTTTAAATAGTGCTTTTAATACAATAATACAATCGATTGTGATTTTCTAATACTTGAGACAGGTAACTTACCTAGGAATGCACAAAGAGAGTTACACTAAGGAGTTGTGTGACCTGGGGAATTCACTCTGCTGGTTGATTCTTTTAGTCCCCTATGTGAGTCATACAGTAATGTATCACAGAGGAGTTTAGTTCAGGGTTGTTGACTCTCCCTGAATGTCTGGGAGACTCCCGATATTCTGACAGTTCTCCCGGGATCCCGAAAGAACCTGCAAATCTCCCGCAGAGGGCTTGAGGACTGTGGTTTCATGAAAAACCATGGCCTCAAGTCCTGCCCCCCTGCCTGGTAACACTAGTATCCTAGTGTTGCAAATTGCATCATCAAGCATCACCCCCATCACTAGTAAATCTAAAATAGGCTAATTAATAGTCAGAGGTAATAATGATGAATGATGAATGATGAAATTTGCATAAATTTGATCATTAAGCCCCTCACAATGCATGCATCTATGGTTTTCCTCCGGTATCTCCCAGAGAGAAGCTAATAAAAGTCACCAACCCTGGTTTAGCTTTCCCACCAGGTTATTTTGGGGTACCTGCGTTCTGGAGCTTTTCCTTCTCCATTAGTTGCTGACCCCTCCTACTGGTGATCTCGGACACCAGGGACTCATGGCTGCAAATGCCAACTCTACACCCATATAGGAGTAAACCAGGCTCCTTCAATGCCACCTGGAACCTCTCAATGCTGGGTAAATGCTTTAGTTGCTAACCGACCCAATCCCATGGAGTTGTCCCATGGTGATCCTGTCTATTTTAGGTTATCATCTCTACAGGTGAATATTGATGACTACCATGAGTTTTTTCAACTTGACTTACCATAGTAGCCCTAATGTAGTTATCAGATTCCCATTAAAGAGATCCAGCTCAGTTTAAATTGATGAGAGACTGAAGGTCAGCTCTCTTCTTCTCTTGTCTTTTTAGTGGAGTAGTTATGAGTTTGCCATGATGGGAAGGTTTAATGTTCGTGGAGAGCAGGAAGCTAGTAAGGCGTAGGCATGGTCATTGAACATGTTTACCATCATATATTTTCAAACATTTTCTTTGAGCCTTATTTTGCAAATCCACATTGGGGGCCAGATTCACAGTTAAGAAGGGAGATAGGAACGGTTAGGGTCTTAATTATACTCATGGCAACTCCCTTGATACGCCCTCGTTTTTGCTGTTCTTAAGTGACTTAAGAATGTCAAAGGCATCCTTATCTTCCCATTCAAATGTATCTTCTAAGTTGCTAAAGAACAAATGTACTTAACAAACCGCACCCTTTTTGTCCCATTTAAATGCCGCCCCCCACCCTCTTTTCTTATCTTCTTTCTTAACTTTTCCTAGCATTCTCCTTCTTACTTATCTCATTATGAACGGCTTTGAGAATCACTCTTAAGGGGTCAACGTTCTCAAACCCTGCGTAGATTGCGTAAATTTAGTTACTACGTAAGCGCAGTTTAATAGTTCCTTAAAAATACCCATCGAAATAGCAGCAGCTTCTTATCTGTGAATCAGGTCTTGGATGTTTCTGTGGTGGAGTATGTTATCACAAACACATTTTGCAAAGGATCTTTATTTGAAACCTCCCTGTTAGACAAAGATTCCGATCACCTGGGCTGGTCAGTACAGCGTTTAAGGGCTCCTAATCAGCATCATGTGGTATCATGTTATAGCCTATATAGTGAATGTTTGCTGCTTACTGATGGAGGAACCAAGTTATGGCCTTCCCATGTACCCTATCTCCTAGAGAATATCAAACCTCATGATAGCTTAGGAGAAGTTTTGTGTGAGTGAATCTCTTATGGATCTAACTGCCCTACAACTCCAGTGGAGTGAATTCTATTCAACAAATGGCTGAATATTTTATAGGAGCTTGATTAGTACTAAATAACAGCACCCTATCCACCAGCATATGTAAGAGTTATTCAACTTTCATATGGATTGTGTGTGCTCCATGCATTTAACACCAGCTGCAATGTTCCCGACAACTGATGTAGCCCTCTGATTGGCTGGAACATTGCACAGTGTTCACTTATTACCCACTAATCTAGCCTGGCTTTTCCCCTGTGTTCATCCTTATAGGATATAGTGTATCAGTCTATGCCATACACTACACGATAATCAGAAAGATTAGCCAATTATTGCTTGATTTTCACAATTACCATATAGAGTTGTAGCCAGCTTTAGATTGTAAAGCCATTTTGACAAGGCCATTTAATTGTATCTAATATTTTGTCATCATCACCAGAATGTACAGATACCAAGGAACACCCATTTGTGATGTAATCGGCCCCACTGTCATAAGGATACGTTTGGATAGGTCTCAATAAATTCTGATTGGGTATCTTAAATGCAGGCGCAGAATGTAAAATAGGCCATAATCCGATTTGAATACTCAAAATAAGAATTAATCAAATTTCTCAAATCAAACATCTCTAAACGTCTCCTGTCCAGAATTACATTTTTATTTTATTGCAAACTTGAAATCCCAAACGTATAACCATGCAAAATTTATCATATTTTATGAAACAATCAATTCACTGATGTACAGAGCGTTTATCTTAGTACTTTTGTCCCCAACAGATCCGCATGTCTACTCAGACTGTCCTGAGAGGAGGCATCAGTGTTTGGAGAGCGAAGAATGTTTGCCTAGTAATTCAGGCCTCGTCACCCATCAGACAACTGATAGCGCCAATAATGTACTTTCATGCCCGATTTGTGGAATGTGTTTTAGCTCCAAATGGACTTTTATCGCTCACCAGCAATCTTTTCATCAGAGGTCACATTTCATATCACACAATAGAGCTCACACCACTGCAAGTCCATTTTTATGCCCAGAATGTGGGAAATGTTTTGCAAAAAGATTTACCCTTGTTAGGCATCGGCGGATTCACTCCGGGGAGAAACCCTTTCCTTGCATGGCATGTGGGAAGCGATTTACCCAGAAACACAATCTTCTGAAACATCAGCGCTCGCACACGGGAGAGAGACCATTTATGTGTTCCCAATGTGGCCGCTGCTTTTATGATAGCTCCTCTTTGGTTCGCCATCAAAGAATTCACTCCAGATAAGAAGTCTGATGTGTTCTAGGTAAACAAAGAGTCATTCATTCCAATTCCCAATTCTGAAAGTGTATTTAAAAGTGAGTAGGTAGTGAAATCAAGGTGCTAAAACACACATTCAAGGTTTTTAAACCCAAAGGGTATGACTATATAAATGTTAAGGGAATCTTTCCCAAGGGCAGAGACTTTCCTATTTTTTGATGTATAAATGAGGCTTGCACTTTAGGGTATTGTCTGTGGTTTGTTAGCCAGACATGAGCCCTACTTGTTCAAGTAGGAAGATAAGGACTGAAATTTTTGTAACATTTAACAACGATACTGGACTGGATCTAGAATTCCAAAAAGTGGACCTTTCTGACTTCCTGAGCAGTTGTATCGGAAAACGCCCTCTCTTGTGATTTGCACATCTGCATGAGGGCGAGAGCCGTGATTGGAACGTTAAACCAATCAACCCAGACACCTGATTTAAGACACTTGTGGGGGATTGTGGTCACAAGTGGGAGGGGTTTAGTATTAAAGGTTACAGTAGAGGCAGGGATTCGGGTGGCTGTGCGTTCTGGACTTCTGATCCATCACCAGACAGATCAGAAATATTAGGGTATAGTTCTGCGATCATAACTGTAGACCTGATCCAGAACTAACATGCACATAGCTCTTAAGTGTCTGCTGCGGAGGCTTACATATTTTAAGTGCAATCCTAGATTCCATGAGGGTACTTATCTCCCCTCACACACCCGGAGCTTCCATGCCCTGAACCCTACCATAACTTTAAACTTTATTACTGATACTCCTATAATTAGATGTACTGTATATAGTATCTCATGTTACTATGACAGAATTTGATGATGTCATATCTCTGAGGCATACGATTTATACGAGGCTCATTGTAGTTTTCCACTAAGGCGTATGAAAATTGGTAGGAGTCGCCACTGCAAATGAGGTCTTTTAGAAGTAGAGACAACAGAAAGCTAATTTTTGGCTGTATCTATTTAAAAAAAAAAAAAAATGTTTTACAATGGGTAAGTATGCTGATCGGCATACTAACCCATTCATTTATTGAAGACCTGCCATACTGACCGGAGAGGTGAGTAACACTCAGTCTTAGGGTTAGGCTGCGGGGAGGGGGGTCTTAGGGCTAGGCTGTGGGGAGGAGAGTCTTAGGGTTAGGCTGTGGGGAAGGAAGGGTTAGGGTAATGGGGGAAGGGGAGGGTTAGAATTAGGGTAAGGTTGGGGTTAAATTTATACTTACCATAAGCAGCTGCAGCGTCTATCTTCACTGTATCGATTGCTTTGTTCTGGCTGGGAGAGAATGGCCCTTTCGGGAAAAGGGCCGTTTGCAGCGGCAACCCACACCTTTTAAGGAAATAGTGTTGTAATCATGTTAGAACACTTTTCTCATCTGGTTGCATGCTTTAAGGCCAGATCCAGACTTAAGTACGACAGCAAATTTCCGCATGCGTAAATCTGGCTCTGGGAACGCACTGCGCATGCGCATCGTAATTCTGATCATAGGTAATTTGTACGTAACTCCGTACGATAGGGCGTGTCTTCCCTACGCAAGCCGAAAATACGCATTGTGGGTGGAGGGAGGCATTTATATTGTACAGTATGGGTGGTGTTAGGCAGTTATGTATGACAAGGCGATAAGTACGACCAGAGATACGCAAAAAAAAGTTAAGGTAGGGTTTTGAACTCGTATATCAGCTAAATGACGTGTTGGAGGGGAGTGCATTATACTTACTAGTGCATAAATTACGCTACGCTATCGTACTAAAAGGGAGCTTAAGTTTGGATCTAACCCATGGACTTTCGTCCGCTACTGTAGCTTATCACTGCATATATTCATACTGCAAATACTAAGGACAAAAGTGTATGCGATTGCAGTATTTCATACCTAAATGCAACTCACCGCCGCAACCGCTTTGGATGTTACGAAGGAGAACTGACATGATTAAAGTAAATTAAAGGCGCGTTCCCGCAGATATGCCTAATCCAGACCAGAATGTTAGTATGCTTATGCACAGCGTACGGCTTAACATTTGCACCAACAAAGAAGCCGCTGATGGCTGACATACCACAGCCTAGATGGGGACATTGGTAGCATTTAGGGTCGTATGCAGACTACTGGACATATAACCTACACGTCCGGTGTTTAGCGGTTTTTCCTACTGAACATGCATAGTATGTTTTTACGTTATGTACGTATCTTTTCCTTACGTAGATTGCATAAATGCTCTCTTTCAGAAAGCATTTTAACAATCTACATAAGGAAAAGATACGTAGATAGCGTAAAAAATGTACCACGCATGCGCAGTAGGAAAATACGTTAAACACAAGACATTGCATACAGCCCTTAATCTAAATGTTTTGCTAAAGGTGTGGAAATGTGCTGTATGCATCGTGCTGTGTGTTTGAAAAAGAAAAATAATCAGCATAGTCAGCAGTTTATTCTTTGTATATTTGCAATGTTAACTATTCACTTGCACAAAGCAAAACCGCCATTTCCATTATACATGGCTGTGATCTGTTGCACTTGTCTTTGGATTGGTCTAGAAGGGAATGGAAAAGACAGCACTGGCGTATGAATGCAGAGCTACAGTTGTGTTCACCCCTGGATCACTCTAATATCTCCCATTATTTGCGTTGGATATTTACCAAGCCAAGGATGCCTTATTTTTACTAGATCAGGCTGAAATCTTTTTGACCTGAAAAAAAAAACAATAAAGGCGATTTAGTCCTTTACTGTGTACCTTTTTTTACGGAGAATAACGGAAGAAAAGGGATGGGGTGTATTTAAGTTACAAATCACTAGTATCTATTCCCTGTAAGTGTGTAGTGGAAGATGGCTTTTATGGTGTTTAGAATGTTTTTATTGTGGTTGTTGCTTTGCTGATTGTCCATCTTTAATAGGTAATACAGCTGTGCAGTGCTTGTTTGTTCCACTGGTATGGCTTGTATATTTATTCATATAGTTTACTCTTTCTATGAGGTATTTGTAATTTTTTTTTTCCTTCATATTTTGCATCGACTTTAAGTTGTAGAAAGTACTGGAACCATGGTGGTCTCAGTTATTTTAATACACACTAAACCACATTAAACATAGAACATCAAAACTGCAGATGTTATGTTGCACTTTTTGTTCAACAGTTCTATATGATACCGGATTTCAGGATGTTTAGAAATATATATTATTTAGAAGTGGTCAAGTCATCGATGAACAGAGGGTTTTATGGTAGTATTTTTGTCACCAACAGGTCCACACGCCTCCTCACACTATCCTGAGAAGATGCATCAATATTCACAAGCTCAAGAATATTTCCTCAATTACTCAGATCTCGTCACCCATCAGACAACTCATAGAACTCGTAAACTATTTTCTTGTTCAATTTGCGGAGTGTGTTTTAGCTCCAAAACGTCTTTTACTGCGCACCAGCGATCTTTTCATCAGACATCACACAAAGGAACTCACAGCCGCGAGTGTCCTTTTACATGCTCGGAATGTGGGAGAGGTTTTACTGAAAGATCTTCTCTGGTTAGGCATTGCCGGATACACTCGGGAGAGAAACCCTTTAAGTGTGCAGATTGTGGCAAGTGCTTTGCTCAGAAGCAGTATCTTGTGAAACATCAGCGTATTCACACGGGAGAGAAACCGTTTGTGTGCTTGCATTGCGGCCGCAGTTTCTCTGATTGTTCTTCTTTCATCCGACACAAAAGAATTCACACCAGGGACAATGTAAAAAAACACCCATAACGCTGTATTTTTGGGAATTTTTATGATAAATGTGTTAGTTTTTTGTATTGTACATACTGCTTAATGTTTAGGTTATTGACATTGGGCTGGATCCAGACTTAAGAAGGAGGTTGAAAATAAGAGAGGAAAGTTACTCCTGGGCTAAACCATGTTGATTGCAGGGGAGTCATACTTCATCTGCTGGAAACAGCATTAGAGTTGAGAGGTGATGTTTCCTATCCCAAGTCTAAATAACAGTGTGATAGTAAAGCTGGTCAGTATCTGTGTGCAGTAAGCAATTCAAAGATGTATCCCTGCATGCAAAGAATACAATTAATTTGACTCCCCCTAAAATCAACATGGTTTAGCCCAGGAGTAACTTTCCTCTCTTAATTTCAAGCTCCTTCTTAAATCTGGATCCAGCCCATTGGGCCTGATCCTGAGTGCACTAGGGGACTTACACAAGCCGCTTGCTTAAAGCCCCAAAAACAATACATCTGCTCATGTGTGCAGCAGATATTACGTTACGGATCTCCTAGTGTAGGGCACTCCATTCCATACACTATGAAATCCATTCCATACACTATGAAATCCATACCATACGGGGGGNAGGAAATCCAAACAAGAGGGGCGGGGGGGGGCACTTCATTTCTACATGCCCTAATCCATGCAAGAGAGGCGGACATAAGCATGTTAATGAAGCACAGTGGGCGGCAGTAAGCACATGTAAGTGTCCGGAACGCCACATGAGAGAGGGGAGTGACAGGGAAGTTCACTCCTTTCTTCCGTACGCACTTCCTGGATCAGGCCTATTGTGATTTCAATGATATATTTAGATAATAAGGATCTGGAATCTTAAGATCGCTTTTACACTATGTTTAGATTTATTAGTAAGATTGACAATACTATAATATTGGACCGGATCCAGAGTTTGGAAATAAGAGGAAATTTAAACTTGAGCAAAACCATGTTGTACGGCAGGGAAAGCGAGTGCTATTTTTTATAAACAGTATTAAAGTTGTGAATGTTTCCTAGCCAAAATGTAAACATCAGTGAACCTGGTCAGTGTTCTGCCTGCATGCAAAGAAAAGGGTTCGGATTCCCAGTTACGTAGTTTTCATCTTACATCCGTTGCTTTCAGAATTGAGCTATTTACGCATGCCTAGTAGTTTATATACGCTATGTTGCTTTCAGAATTGAGCTATTTACGCATGCCTAGTAGTTTATATACGCTATCTACGTACCATTTCTTTCTGTAGATTGCCTAAGCACGGTCTTTAGACCGCGCTTACGCAAACTATGTACAGAAATGGTACGTAGATGGCATAAATAAACTACTAGGCATGCGTAAATAGCTCAATTCTGAAAGCAACGTACGTAAGATGAAAACTACGTAACTGGGAATCCGGACCTAAATTTCAGGCCCAAAATATATGTCCTCTAAATAAAACCAATGAAGGCGATTTAGCCCATAAACTATTGTATATACCTTTATGGAAAGTAATGAAGATAAAGGCGGGGGGGGAGTTATCTCTAAGCTGCAAAATATCAGTATCTTTTTACTGTGATTGTGTATTAAAAGATGGGTTTTATGGCGCTTATGATTTTAATGGGGTTAGGTAGTAGAGCCGCCAAGTGCATATGTGTTCCACATAGCGTGGCTTGTATATAGTCATATAGTTTATTCCGACTATGATATTGTTTTTATTTTTTGACTCTACGTTGTAGAAAGTGTTGTCGCCATAATTATTTTTGTGTTGTTAATACAAACACAGCCACATTAAACTAGGTCATTCGAACATAATGTTATGCAGCTAATTTTGAGAAACAGATATGAATGAAATCTGATTGCACAGAGGTTCTTATGTGTAAATATTTATCATTTATCGCACATTATGAAGCGGTCAAGGCTTTGATGTCCCCAGAATGTCCTCACTCTAGCCCTAATTCAGAATTAGGGTCTTGTGGGGACTTACAAAGGTCATTTGCGTAAGTCCCCTTGATATGTGAATGCGCATGCGAGTGCCGGATGGTGCATATTGTACGCGCTTCCATCTGGAACTTTGTTGCATTTGGAAGAACTTAATATCCACATGCTTAAACCCGGGCATTCAGGCGGGGTTATACATGCTAATTATGTTCCGGGGGATGAGGAGAAGCTGCTTCCGAACGGATCTGCATCAGTTCGGACACAGCCGTACAGTTAAGTTCCAGGGGTGTGCACTCTCATCCTCTGTGCTTAATTACAGATCGCCGTGCACACTTAAGTTGCACGGAGGTCTGAATCTGGTCCTCTTTCCTGAGAAGATTCATCAATGTTCACAGCGTCAAGAATATCTCCTTAATCACTCAGATCTTCTCACCCCTCAAACAATTCAAGACTCATAATCTATTGTCTTGCTCTTGCTCCAAATCCTCTCTTACTGCACTCCAGCGATCCTTTTATCAGACATCACACAAAAGAACTCACCCCCAGGAGAGTCCGTTTTCATGGCCGGAATAAGGGAGATCTTCTCTAGACAGGCGTTGGTGGATACACTCAGAGAGAAACCGTTTCATTGTACAGAATGTGGGAAGTGTTTTACTGAGAACAGTCTTGAGAGACATCTGCGTGTTCCCACAGGAGGCAAACCATTTATGTGTTTTCATTTAATCCGCTGCTTTTATGATTGTCCGTCTTAAGTAGGTAATAGAGCTGTGAAGCCACCTTTGTTCCGCTTAGACTGTATATATTCATATTGTTCCGTATTATTATCATTTTTTTAATAAACGGTAAATCACATTAAACTAGGTCATAGAAAATTCAGTGTTTATGGAGCACATTTTGAGAAATGGTTATTTATTATAACTGATTTCAGGATGGTTCTTGTGAATAAATATTTATCGTTTATCACATATTATGAAGTGGTCAAATCATTGATGGAAAGAGGGTATAGGTTAGTACATTTGTCCCCAAGTCCATGTATCTCCTCACATTAGACTGTATTCACACCTAAAAGTGAGTTAGGTGCGAACTGAACTGCACCTAACGCCCCCTTTACACACCTTGGGGTAGATCCAGAAAAACATTTGCGGGTGAATTTACGCTAGTCGCTAGCTTAAATACACACATTAGTACTTACGGTGCATGCGCACGGCAGATGTTACGCCATATAAAGGCAAAGCATAAGGGGCATTCACGTATCAGTTGCGTATCAACTTACCAAGGGGTGTGCCAGCCATACGCCACCAGTATTTACGCTTCGAAGGCGGGGTGAAGCATTTAAATTGTACGATATGGGCGTGCTTAGCAGCGTAGCTACGTGTGTGAAGTCCATCCGCTAGTGGTTACGCAACATAAAGTTAAGGTAGGGTATGGAAGGCGCCTAAAATATGTACATGAGAGGGGGTGTGCCGAGGGGAGTGCAGCGAAGGAACGCTAGAGTAAGAACGCAGCGTAGTAAAAGCGTAGCTCTGGATCTGGTCCCTTATGGCACTTGAGTGCCATAGGGCTACCTTATTTTGCCGTGCATCGTTTCCTTCTTTAGTGAAATTTCCACTGTTTTTTATCGGCTAAATGCATTTTCTAAACCCAATTTTCCATGTTTATGGATGCATCGGAGCACAGCTTACACAGATTTCCTGCTCTATCAATGTTCCGGACAAATATTTTGTACCAGCTCACCACTAGGGCCTGACATTTACTTTTTATTTGATTTTTTGTAAATATAAAAATGACAGTTACACAGGTCACTTTTTAATAAGCTATAAGCTCAGAATATCTCAATAATATGACACCCGATAGGTGACCAGCTGAACTTACCCAGAGGCACGTACCAGGGATGTCACAAGTAATGTTTTCTAATTGAATAAAGAAAAAGAATACCCGGAGGCTCCTAATAGTGCAGTATGTTAAATAACATTCAAAATGGACAGCACCTCTGTTCACCCCAAAAGATGCATGCGTACCAGAGAGCATCAGTTCAAAAGGTGCATGCACCTTATGGTGAAAAGAGGTGGTGGCCAGACAATACATACTCAAGGACGGCAGCCCCAGAGTGATCAGGAACTTATCAAGTTTTCTATTGGAATTATATATTGAAACTTTCTTCTATTGGATTTGTTTATATCTGGACTATTGATTCTAATCTGGCACCATTGACTTGATTGGCATATTTGCACTATTCGCTTGGTGATTTGTTCGTGTGTAAAAGCGCAATTTTTTAGGTTGTTATATTTCTTTCACACTTTATGCTAAATAAATGTTCTTTTTCTTACCCTAGTAAGCTTCTAGGGAAATATTTGGCACCAGTTTACAACTAGTAAGAGTACAAATAATCTCATTGTGGACCAAATCTAGGGTTGGGAAATAAAAATAATTTATCATTCAATCTTGTTGAATTTCAGGATAGAAAAATTGAATCTGCATTTCTCTTTTTCTGTATCTGTCACATGATTATTTAAGGATTAGTGATTAGTAGACCCTATTCTTTAAACATGAGAAGATTGGGTGGTTGGGCCTATATCCTGTTCTCTAAGACATTTCCTGTCCATCGCTATAGCGATTGTTGATAATTAAGTACATCGTGGCACGGGTGTGTACTTGTCACCAGAATCATTCCAGAATGGGCATTCCCAAAGCAGTGGCTAAGTATTTTCTGTGGCTCCTCGCATTTAAAACATTTGGGGCCATATTTACTAAGCTGCAGGCTTGGAAAAGTGGAGAGGTTGCTCATAGCGACCAATCGGATTCTAGCTGACATTCTCAGAATGAGATTTGGAATCTGATTGGTTGCTATGGGCAACATCTCCACTTTTCCAAACCTGCAGCTTAGTAAAACTAACTTAGGCATTTATGAGATGTCCACCAGTTAGCGGTGATGTGGGTACAAATATCCCCTGTGGTACACACATAGCAAAGATAGCAATTTTGCTGCATGCAGAAAACGTTCACATTCCACTAGTGCACAAGAACACAAAGCAGACTTCCAGCATAAATCTGAATGCACAGGATCCAGGCTTCCATGCCGGAAATCTTTCTGTTGACAGGACGGGTTGCGTGTGTCAAGTGTGCATGGGGGAAGCACGGAGGTATGTTAATTGTGTAAGTATTGGTTGAACCTTTACTGTAAACTTGTTAAACAGAGACAAGGTTAATATTTCAACCTGGACACAGGGTCAATTTTCTAAATATAATTTATGTATTTATTTAGTTTTGTAGTCTGTCGTGCATCATGTAAATATCGTTTTGTACTGGACGTCATTTGTGCCACTCTTTGAGTAGTAATAATATTGGACTATATCCAGACTTATGTCCTTGCTGCACTCCCCTTACTCTCAAAGGCTGCTCTGAGAGCAGAACCCTACCTTAAAGTTTAATTTTTGTTTTTTATGCATCTCTACGTAAAATGAGGACAAAAGTTTGGATAGCACAACCTTATTCTATTATATTCTACTATTTACTGAGCACCCACCTCATCCTGGTTATGGAAACAGTTCCAGTATGGAAATCTGGATCCAAAATATCCAGATCCGTACTAGGGTCTGGATCCAGACTTCAGTAAGTGCTTGAAATGAGTTACTCCTGGGCTAAACCATGTTGCTTGTAGAGAGAGTCAAGTGAATTGTATTCTTTGCATTCAGGGATATATCTTTGAATTGTTTACTGCACACAGATACTGACCAGCTTTACTATCACACTGTTATTTAGACTTGGGATAGGAAACATCACCTCTCATCTGTACCACTGCAACAGATGAAATATGACTCCCCTGCAATCAACATGGTTTAGCCCAGGAGTAACTCATTTCAAGCACTTAATGGATCCAGTCCTGGAAGTGCAGACCATGCAAATGTGCACAGTCATTTTCCAGTCTTTGCGAATGGAAAGTGACACTTGTGCTGCAGTCTGGATCCTGTTCAAAAGTAATAATAATAATAGTAATAAAAATAAGAGGTAAATCCACTGTAGCTGAAGAAGGTCAAGTGTGTGTGTGTATGTGCGTGTGTATGTTTTTGTATTATCCCTCAGTTTTAAATAAATTAGTCATTGTAGCAGTTTCAAACCATTCATCCTTGATTGTCCTTTCTTGGGTTATTTTTTATGAAAAAGATGTTCTCACCTAATGTTATAAATGTATATAATTCTTCCATTCTAGTAAAAAGTCCACAGTCATACTCCTGGTTCATTATATGTCCCCACTGTATTGTCCCCAACCCTTTTTATGCCCCACTGTAATGCCAGTAGGAGTCTTACCCTAGGTAATTACATGACTTGGCTGCGGTAAATGTAGCGGTAATGGGTAACTCGGCACCCACATTAATAAAAACTGGTCCTTCCATTTTTGTCTTAACAGAATCTTCTTTTCATTGTGTTAAATAACTGCATATTCTCAGTGTTTGTATTTTTTTCCTTTTCATAAGTCATTGAGGGGATTTACTTTCTGATTTGTGATTTTAAAGTTTTTGGGTTTTTTGAAATCTATGTACAGTAGTGCCCAGATATACCTTTCCCCCCACACAGGGAAAAGTCCACTAAACATAGCGTGAAATGCCATGTATATTGTGCCCATCCACTTGGGAAAGGCAAGAGGAGCCATTCGAGACTACTCATAACTTAGTTGTAATCAGGACTCCAGCTGAACACAATGAACGGATCTTATGTCATCCCTCTCCATCCCCCTGCTATCGTAATCACCTCTGAGTCTCTTGTAATTGATTAGACAATGTGTCTATTATTTTTTGCCTTTATAAGATTGGTAGTGATACCTGTTAATCTCACTTTTAGTATGTATTTTATTGGCTACTGTCACATGGCTGCATGGTGATTGGTCCATGGGGGATATCATTATTGCATATATATCTCTAAATTTATGGAGGATTGAGTAGGAGTCCTGATTACAACTAAATAGTGACTATGCAGTCTCTTAACCATTTAAGATAAACTTTATTTGCCATGACATGAAAGCAACAAAATTGCTGAGAAAGATGTATCTGAGCACAACTGTATATTAAACCTGCTCTATTTGAGCAAATTATCTGATATTCCTGTAATTTAATTCTTTCTATAGGCTCATCTGTGTCTTATAATACAGAGATGTCCCACCCATGGAAGGAGAATCAGAGCTCAGCTCTTAATTCCCTTCAGATATCACATCCAGGCTGTGGATGTGGTAAATGTTCATTCTGTAAACAAAGTCACACTAAACAACAAAGGCCATCGACAGCGGAGAAACCATATTCTCGTTCTGAATGTGAAAGATTTTTTACCGTGAATTCAGTACTTCTTAAACAGCAGAGAAATCACACCCAGAAGAAATATACCTGTACTGAGTGTAGGAAATCTTTTGCCCGGATGTCAACCCTCAATAATCACAAACAAAGTCACAAGAAGAACCACATCTGTACCCAGTGCAAGAAGCATTTCCAGGACTCCCTGTCTCTTCTGCAGCATGTCCAGACACACGCGTGCAACAAGCCTTTTGTGTGTGAATGTGGGAAAACCTTTAGGTTCAAGGCCTTTTATGTAAGGCACATGCGTTCTCACACAGGAGAGAAACCATATTCTTGTACTGAGTGCACCAAAAGTTTTTCACAGAAAGCCACTCTTATGAACCACCTAAAGACTCACACAGGAGAGAGGCCATTTTCTTGTGCAGAGTGCACCAGAAGTTTTACACAAAAAGCATCTCTCATTCAACATCTAAGAACTCACAGTGGGGAGAAGCCATATTCATGTTCTCAGTGCACCAAACGTTTTTCACTGAAAACAACTCTTAACCAACACCTAAGAACTCACAGTGGGGAGAAGCCGTTTCCCTGTTCAGAATGTGGGAAATGTTTTAAAGATAAATCCGCTTTATACAAACATAAGCGGATTCACAGAAGATGATTTGTGTTCTACCAATGTGAGTGGTGGAATTGTGTTTTGTACAACAAGTTGACAAAAAAAAAAGATTTTTTTTTTTACAGAACTTGGACAAGCAACAAATGTACTTTTCTAATTTTTGTTCACTCTTTAAATGATACGTCCTTTCCTCTCTCCGGGCAGAACATTTTTCTGTTCTAGTTACAGGAACATTTTTTCCATTCTAGTTACAGGTTTAACTCAACAATTATTAAACAGGATGTTAATGTGCCAAGACACAAATGTGCCTACGTTTTTGGACTTCCCTACCTGACTGGTCATGAATTCTAAAATTCAATAAAGTACAAAAAGAATGACAAGTGTTTGTCCATTTTATACAGAAAAACTAGAAACCAAAAAGATACATTTTCAGATTATGCTGACCTGTTCAAGGTAGAAAGGTATATCAAACTGATGATGAGGATGCCCAAATACTAGACCGTATTCAGAGATCCGTGTCCACATCGAGTCGCTAATATACGCACGGACGGCGCATGCCAAACCCTCTCACACCCATGACACTCCCCTCTCTCGGCCGTGCCTCCATACACCACCTGTAACTTTCCATGTGCAGTCCGGTGCGTATGTGTCCTCCGTCTGTGCGCATCTTGATAATCGCGCCCATTTTCATTTAAATTCTTCTGTGCGTATTTTTACGACGCAGATCCGGATGTATGTACCAACGTGCGATTCACAAGTCTGTCCGTAAGGCACTTCCGCGCGTATAGTCTATGTGAACTACGTAAAAAAAAGTTACTATGCATGCGCAGTTGAAATGTACCTAAAAATACGCACGGAACAGGCCGTGAAAACGGATCTCTGAATACGACCCACTGTCATTTTGGTACCACCATAAAAGGAATTAAGGTTAATTTCACACCTGTCTACAGATACACCATAGGACACACAGGCGTCTGAAATATGTCCATTTTTTTCTTTACTTCTTTATTTTATATAGACAGCCAAAATAAAAACATTAGTAAATCTGCTTCACAACATGACAGACAAGATATCAGACAAGAAAACCTTAAAACATTGACTTAAGGACACAGCCTGCAGTAGAAACCTAGGAATACTGCAATGTTGCCTTGTATTTTTAGTGGAGGTTACACACACTTAACTGTGTTGTTCTAGGAAGAGGACAAACCAGGGGAACCAAGTCCTGTGATATATATTCCATTGAGGCTACATAGTCTATTCTATGGAGCAGGGCTGATTTAGAAGGGGTAGAACGTTTTCTCAGGGGTTTTCTTTTCAGCAGTTAGAGTTTTAGCAGCATTGCAGACATGCAGTATGAAATTGGAGGCCAGCTTGTCAGGAAGTCAGAAGTGAAGTAATAGATATAGGGGGTCCTTGGGTATATGCAGGTCTGTTTTTTGTTTCAAGAGCATTAAAGCGGAGTCTTAAAAATGGAAAATTATTGGAGGTTCCAACTGTTCAACAAAATTTCCAACAATCAGGAGGTCTGTGGATATATTCCACCTAGAACATATTTTATAGCTGGTCTCATGGATAAAAACATGGATACTTTAGATATCCTTTCATGTATCGACACCCATTGCTTTTCGTCAAGACATTTTCCTAGGTCACTCTACTAGGTTTGTTCCGGAGGTTCTGATTTGGGTACTAGAACTGAGGAGTATAACAATGGGATGGTTGTTGCTAACAGCCATACTGAATAGCATTTTAAAGCCAGTCCCCGAACGTAGGGCTGCATCCAGACTTAAGAAGGAGCTTGAGAATTAGAGATGAAAGTTACTCCTGGGAAAAACCATGTTGATTGCAGGGGGAGTCAAGTTAATTGTATTCTTTCCATGCAGGGATATATCTTTGAATTGCTTACTGCACACAGATACTAACCAGGTTTACTATCACACTTTTACTTAGACTTGGGATAGGAAACATCACCTCTCAACTCTAATACTGTTGGCAACAGATGAAATATTACTCCCCTGCAATCAATATGGTTTAGCCCATGGTATCCTCTCTTAATTTCAAGATCCTTCTTAAGTCTGGATCCAGCCCATAGTATTTTGGATCTAGTTTGAGACTGCACAAAGTTATTGATTGGAACATACTGAAAATGCAATGAGGGGGGGAGACTATGCTTTATTGCAGAGCTTGGAAAGATCCCAAAGCCTGGTCACTCAATATATATATAAATAAAAAATACTAAGTGCTTACCACAGATTAGAGACTGAAGGATGAGCTTCCATAGAGGTTAAGTATGTCCCATATGGTGGTTAGTGTGAATCGGATAATTGGTAATGTGGTCCATGATACATATGGTGTTTTGCTGACATAAATTTAACAGTTAACATACATGGCAAATGCAAGGACTTTACATATTGATATATTAGTCCCCATACATCTATTTAGCAAATCGATAAAATTAAACAATACAAATCAACTATCATGTTTTGCAATTCAATATGTGGTATGCAATATGTCAGGAAAAGCACAGGTCGAGCACTCTCCTGATGCATCAGGACCCCAACAAGCCAGCGGTAAGTCCCAAGGTAGATGGTTAGTTCCAGCCTAAAGTTTGATGGAAAGGGGGTTCATCTAGTAAACACCTGGTTTCATACATATAGTGAACCGTAAACAGTGATGTATCTGAATGTTTAAGAGGTCAGAAAATATGTTCAGGTAACACTCCCATGTCTTAAAGAGTCATTTTACTGATTTTTCTTCTTTTCCTTTGATAGTATAGCCTCAAGCTCTCCATTCATAAAAAAATATCACATTTTTTTCTTTAAATAGAGTAAAATTGGGTTTGGGCCTTCAGTCTATCCAATTCTATAAGACACACTTCCTGGCCACTGCTAATGATTGTCTAATAACTTGTTTTTTTGGCTCAGTTTACGACTGGCGCATATAAGGTTAAGAATGGCCCATACTGAAATGAATTGTAATGACAAGTATGCCTGGACCTGGGTGTGTACTTGAAGCCAGAATAGTATGCTGCATGGGCATTCCCAGAAGCATTAAATCATTATTTCATGTGGCTCCTCACATTTTAAGATATTTATGATATACCCTTCAGGTAGCGGTGATGTTGGGACAAATATTCCTTGTGGTACACACAATGCACCAACTCCCTATATGTACAAGCCCTTAGAATTGAGTGTATATATGTAAGAGTTTTTAATATATGATCAATGGTAAAATTAGTAAAGATCATAATTCCATAGGATAAACTGCTGGGTTTTAGTATAATCCATCATATTTCTGAGGTAATTCTAATTTAAGGCTATGGCTCTTCTTTCACTTGGGGATCTTGCTAGCAGGGCTTTTTTGGTATGCAACAGTTTGTGGTACTCACATAATGCTATAAACTACACAATTGCTCCAAAGTCATGCCCCTGATTCCTTATATGCCTCCACTGCAGTGACCCCTGTACTTTTTATGTCCCACTGTACTGTGGGAACAATAAGAGGTCCTGTCTCAGGTAATTACATGGCTGGGCTACTTAATAAGTGGACAGCACTTGTGTTATTTTTGTCTTAACTGAACTCTGTGTTAAATAAACTTCATGTTTTGTTTTATTAACTTTTTATAAATCATGGAGGGGATTTACTTTTTGTTTTGTAATTTTAAAATCCTTATAATCTATGTATAAAAAAACATGCTCTATTTGAGCAAATTAACTGATGTTCCTGTATTCTAATTCTTTCTATAGGCCCGTCTGTGTCTTATAATACAGAAATGTCCCATTCATGGAATTGGAATCAGAGCTCAGATCTTGATTTTCTCCAGATACCACATGCAGGCTGTGCATGTGGTAAATGTCTGTTCTGTAAACAAGGTCACGATACACAACAAAGGTCATCGACAGTGGAGAAATCATTTTCTTGTTCTGAAAGTGAAAGATTTTTTTCAGAAGAATCAGCACTTCTAAACCACCAGAGATGTCACACCGAGAAGAATTACACCTGTACTGAGTGTGGGGAATCATTTAGCGATATGTCAACGCTCGATAATCACAAACAGAGTCACAACAAGAACCACATCTGTACCCAGTGCAAGGAGCAGTTCCAGGATTCTCGGTCTCTTCTGCAACACGTCCAGGAGCACATGTACGACAAAACCTATGTGTGTGGGGTGTGTGGGAGATCTTTAAAGTTTAAGTCCCATTTCATAAATCACATGCGTATTCACACAGGAGAGAAGCCATATTCTTGTCCTGAGTGCAACAAAAGTTTTGCACTGAAACATGTTCTTACAAAACACTTAAATACTCACACAGGAGAGAAGCCATATTCTTGTCCTGAGTGCACCAAGAGTTTTTCACAGAAAACCAATCTTATCCAACACTTAAAGACTCACACAGGAGAAAAGCCATATTCTTGTTCTGAGTGCTCCAAAAGCTTTTCAGAGAAAACAAATCTTATTCAACACCTAAGGACTCACAGTGGGGATAAGCCATACTCTTGTCCTGAGTGCACCAAAAGTTTTTCACAGAAAATCATTCTTATCAAACACCTAAAAACTCATACAGGAGAGAAACCATATTCTTGTTCTGAGTGCCCCAAAAGATTTTCAGAGAAAGCGAATCTTATGAAACACCTATGTAGTCACAGTGGGGAGAGGCCATTTTCCTGTTCAGAATGTGGGAAGAGTTTTAAATACAAATCATATTTACACACACATAAGCAAATTCACAAAACAAGATGAACAAATATAAGCGATGGAAATGTACTTTATACAAAAAATTGACCAAAAAGGATTTTTACACAGAACTTGCACAGACAACTGTAAAAAAAAAAGAGGTTTTTTTTCCCTCAAATGCTACATCCTTTCCTCTTCCAAGTAGACCATTTTAGTTGCAGGTTTAACTCGATATATAAATATGATGTTAATGTCATAAATTATATAATGCAATAATCTACAGCAAGAATGACAAGTATTTTGTCCATTAGATACAGAAAAAACTTCAAAGCAATAAAGATACATTTCCATTTTACGCAGACAGGTTCAAGGGAGAATCAAGCCAGTAAAGAATCATGGATGCAACAAAACTATCATCTTGGTACCATCAAGAAAGGGTAAGTTATAGAAATGCAGATCGTACAGTAAGGGCTTTCCTAAGCCCTTCCTTACGGTCCTGCATTCTGTACCTGACCCTTCCACTTTGGAATACTTAAGGTAGGGTTCTGAATGTGGAAGAGCCGTATTTGCAGGTGGTGTGCATTTAGGATTGCAATTTCCATATGTTAGCCTGTGTTGTAGAAACTGACATATGGAATTTGCTATTAGATCCAGTCTATCTAGACAAGATATTGATTAAAATAGTAGATGTCATTTCTAGATCGCTTTATAAACATAACATGTTAACACACAAAAGACACAGTCTATGGTAAAGACATGGGTTCGAAAGGAATATTGCCTTGTTGTCTTTCATATTTTTGTATGTGTATAATAGAGAGGCCAAGAGTAAGGCAGGGCAGACAAACCCAAAGTGACAAATTGTGTTGCGCTAGGAGGAGAGAGGTAAGGCCTAGGGGAGTGGTATTGGGTTTAGGGGGATAAACTCCATGAGTCAGATGGGGAAGGATAGCAGGTCAGATGGAAACATAGATAAACAAGAGTGGTAAAGAAGGGTTTATTTTACAGTTTTTAACCATGAAGGTTCTAGCAGCATCGTAGACGTGAATTATGAGTTGGTGGTCAGTCTGTCGGGAGGGAAAATTAGCACAACGTGGGAAGGATGAAAGGGTTCATTTACACCCCAAAAGAAATGTCCAATGATTAAACAGGACTTGTCACACGTTAACAAAAAACCCAACCCTATCAGATCCCATTATATATCACAAATAACCAGTCTGTTCCTCATGTGCATATTAATCAGTCTACTTTTGTTTTTGTCCCCAGATCCACTAATGAGGAACCCAGCTGGCTACCAATTCTCTCTCCTTCATAGAGTTCGAACCCCTCAGAAGAGCGCTTCCCATTCAGCAACAGCCATCCGTCTTTCCAGGGGGGTAGAATCAGCCTGAGAATGCATTTCTTAATTTTAATTTTTTTTTTTTACAAATTGTCATATAATTTTAATGAAAAATAGGTTAGAAAACAGGAAAAAAAAAAAACTATAGTATTGATTAAAGGAACTTTATATACCCTCACTCTTTAGAGCCGGTACAATGCGTTAGGCAGTAGTGGCACCATTCAGGCTTCACTACATCGGCTCTAATTTTCAGACTTCCTGTTGGGTTGTTCAGGTATTCCACACTGCAGCGTCACGCTCTATGACAGGCAGCACAGCAGCGCCTCTACACCCCACCTCTGATTCCTCTCTTGCTCCCCACCCAATCCCCATCAGTGCTGCTTTCAGTCGTGCAGCTCAACAACTACTGTTTTTACCGTCATTCAAGCATTGCTGGTAATGTGAGCCTGCTATCACTATCATCTCTCATTTCATCTCTCAGTGGCTTTGAGTAGTATTCAGCTATTCTGTGATACTGAAATATCTACATGAGTAATCATTAATTACAGCATCCAATGCAACAATTTTCTTAGGGTAGTGTAAGGCTTTGACCTCCCCCGCTTTTATTTTACTCAGGCGACATTCTAATGTGTGTACCATTGCAGACATTCTAACTCATATCAACCTGATTGACACTGTCTCATACCTCATTTGCCTCTTTCTATTATATTTCTGTATCTTCACTATAAACACTACAAATTAATTATGGGAAAGTTTGGATTCCAAAAATAAACAAAGGGCAAAAAACAAATTCACAAGTCTCTCTGGCGCCATCTACCGAGAAAGAAGTCACCACAACAACAACTACATCTCAGGCGGAACCTAAATCCTATGCTAATGTATTTATAGCGATTAAATTACAATGGAAACTCTATTCCAAGCACAAAACCTCAAAATTTTAATTGACAATTCAAGAACTAAAAGAACAGTTGGTACTAACAACTACTCAAGTTTGCCACCAAGAACAGAGGTTAGGGGAAGCATTGAAGGAAATCTTCAGATGCAAAAAATTGATATATTAGCTCTAAAACCGTTTTGATGACTTGGAAAAAGATCTAGATGTAATAAGTTATTAGTTGACCTACTAGAAAACACCAAGGGCCTCAATCAATTCCTCACAACCATCCTATTCACCCTTCTGAATAACCCCCTGGAATCAGATCTCTTAATTTTCAAAAGAGCACATCATATGGGAGGCAGTAGGGGCAACCTCAAAGATTGCCCTGGGCAATTATCCTTCACTGCTTGAATTACACATTGAGGAAGCTGTGGTCAGTCCTTTCAGGAAATTTTCAGCAGTGTTCACCTGAGTCAAAAAGGGACCTTGCTGCCATTTGCTCTTCTTTGGTCAAACAAGGCAGAAAATTTGCTCTCTTGTATCCAGGTCGTTTAACGATTATTTTAAAATTCTGGATTTAAAGGTTTTACTACCCCAGCAGATGCCCAAGGCTGTCTGGAGGAAAAGGATGGCATGACTGCCGACGAATCGTTACCTGATATCAGCACCCCAGCAGGGACGCATCCTTCAGCCTAAGTGCTATGACAGGATGCTCACTCAACAAGAAAAGCTTATGGGACTATGATGGTCAGATAAGATGGCTTAATTCCATCCAGATCCTAGAGAGAGATCATGGACACTTCAAACATTGATAAGTGCCTGACCTCCCCAGACTTCTCTATTAATACCCCAGACATTTGTGGTATTCATAGATGGTATAGTAGATTAGTATAAAGCTTTTATAGAGCTGTTTAATTGAAAGTTAAGATACTTATACTTTATGCCTCATAGAAATAGTTTAATTATATTGCAGATTTATTGGTATAGTTGTCAGTATAATGTTCAACTATAATGTAAAATGTGATATGTGACACAATGTTGCCTGAGTCTTTGGGACTCATTTACTCATTGATTGACTCTTCAGATTCTGGTGACCCAGACTACCTGAGTCTCTTAGATACTACTGATTGTATGTACACTACTGATTGTATGTTCATCTTTTGTGTGTTATTTTGTTGATTTATATATTGTATATGTTCTTTCACTTGATTATTTTATGATGCCAGCTGTTTATATTACTGATTGTATACACAGTTCATGATCACTTTGTTCTGTGTCGCAAACACTCTTAATAACATCATGCTATACTCTAACCATTGCCCACCATGATTGATATTTAGATCTGTTTATGGAATGTTGGAGTAATTCATACTCCAGTGAAGCACAATCGAGTATTAACTGGATTCCCTGGTTAAGGACCAATGGGAATATAAGCAAATGGTTACATTTATCACAGCTGATAGAGACTCGTATCCGTATACTCAACATGGCCTATATTGCACATCATCAGAGGCAGAAATACCCTGGAGGGGTCCAGCCACATTGTTTCATAACCTTGGCTGTGTTGTAAAAGTTCTAGATTTTAGTTGGCTCTGTTAATCGCTGCAATTATTGCATTAATGTTTTGAGGGGGGGTTGATCTATATGTATGGACTACTAACTTAAATTAGATGCTTTATACTGGCATGATACCTTTAAGTATACAACACTCCAATGTTTGTCAAAACTATTTTATGCAGAATAATGAATTGTTCTGTAAATATTTGTTTTTTACTAGGTTTATTTTTTTTTCAATGTATGTCTTAATATTGTAAAGTTGGAAAATGTAATAAAATGTAAAAAAAAAAAAGTGTGTATAGTAGACAATAAATTACTGTGGGCTAGTTTAGTGATCAGATTTTTCACAATTTCCACTGTTTTCCACTGTCCAGACTCATTCCAGAGGAATGACACTTTTAACAGGGAACAAAAGACAGGTCCAGCGCTCCATACAAACATTATATAACATTGTGTCAGCACATATATAAAAAGGAGGTTTAGGTCACCATATAGCTATATTGGGTTATCTCACCTGCCCAGTGTCAAGGCACCTCCTGTAAGTGAGTCCCTATCTGTTTGCTATATGTGTATTCAGGAGGTATGTATTTTGAAAAGTGTTCAGCGGCCATATTGGTGAGGGGTCAGGCACCCAACAGTAACAAAAAAATACCGGGACTTTTAGTGTTAGGGGGAGGGTTAGGCTCTTAGAAAGGGAGGTTTAACACTAAATGGTTACTCACCTCTCCGGAGCTGTCAGCGGCGGGTGCGGCGAGTCCGGCGAAAATGAATAGGTGAGTAAGCCGATCAGTATTACTCACCCATTCATAAAAAAAATATCTAAAATGGGAGCCATATGAAATAGAGACAGCGAAAAGGAACTTTCAGCTGTCTCTATTTCTAAAGGCAGCCCATCGGAGCGGGGACTCCTATCGTCCCAGTTACTCTCATCCTGTTTTTAAAGAGTATGACTTATGCTGTATGCTATAGAGCCCACTTACGCCTAATCCAGACTTAATAACGACAACTAATTTCCGCATGCATAAATCTGGCTATGGGTACGCACTACACATGCGTGTTTCAGATATTACGGATCGTAACTCTGTACAAAAGGGTGTGACATCCCTACACAAGCAGAATATGCGCATTATGGGAGGAGGGAGGCATTTAAATTGTACAGTATGGACTGGGTTTGGCGCTTACGTACAACAAGGCATTAACAAGGCAGCTATGGGTACGCACTACACATGCGTGTTTCAGATATTACGGATCGTAACTCTGTACAAAAGGGTGTGACATCCCTACACAAGCAGAATATGCGCATTATGGGAGGAGGGAGGCATTTAAATTGTACAGTATGGGCTGGGTTTGGCACTTACGCACGACAAGGCATTAAGTATGCACAGAGATACGCAAGGAAAAGTTAAGGCAGGGTTCTGAATACGTAAGTCAGCTGAGTTCCGTGCATGCGAGGGGAGTGCATTATCCTTAGTAGTGCGTAACTGAGGCACACATGCGTACATAAAGCGATCTTAGGTCTGGATCAGGCCCTTTGTGTGCGTAAGTCGGCTCATGTACGGAGCAGTGGATCCGGTCCTGTATTTGTGCCCTGATGAACACTGTGTTAGTGCAACTGAAACGTTGTAATGTTTCTATGTGAATTAATACATGAAACAAAGTGCGATTAACAATGCATTAAATCTCCTGGACTGCCGTCTTTCACCTAACTGTAAGATTGAGGGCACTGGCATCTCCTCGCCTAAACGATTGTTAAGATGCATCAAAGATTTGGTATTGAACCTACACTGCCACTGGAGAAGATATAGGAGGTTCCCGTAGCGAACGGCCGTGTTTCGAAAGGACTGTTCACTCTGAGCCAGTTCCGAACTGGCTGGGATATCGATTGCTTATAGCAATTGATCCCCAGAGCACCGAGAATGTTCATTTATTGAGAAAGGATGGAAGGCCCCAAAAACACGGGTGTACTGGGCCCCCAGATTTCTGTTGGTCCTCTGTACTTCACTACAAATCAGGATGCGGGAGATAAATCCACTAAATCAGCGGTTCTCA